>DWLS01007607.1:0-10581 GCA_018246255.1 Pachliopta kotzebuea | reverse complement strand
TAAGTTCAGATCAATGACTTCTTCTTACTGTGCCTTTCCGACTAGCGGTGGTCGGCGGTCAGTTCACTATATTTTATACCCTATCTGTACGAAACAGTTGGTTGTCACTCGCGTCCGTGCAATTTATTCGCTGCGGTTATTTCTAACTAAAACATCTCCAACACAAGAGAGCTATAAGTACATGTTCTTAGCAAAGGAAATTTCAATTGCTAGTAATTGGAATTTAAATTCGATAATTCGTCAGGCATTCATCAAAGCGGCGTTTAAAGATCGTTGCAATCCATTTATTAATTAGTTTCCCCGATAACAAGGGTCAACGATAAGATTAACATGTTGACATGAACGGGATGTGATAAAGACATTTGTGAGACTAAACAGTTTATACTCTACCCGTTCTTCAAGCTGCAAGGTTGTGGTCGGTAAATTTAAAAATGAACAAACTACTGATTGTCCTTCTGGCGATTTGCCTCGTTAGTGTGAGTATATTTTGGGCTTATTTGACCCTACATACATCATTCATAAGTTTATCACCTTTGTTCAGCATGTTTGCATTGTTTTATATTCGCATTTAATAAACACAAAAAATAAATAAATGAAATTGATGTAATTATCTTAAAAGTTACGAAGATTTTTTTTTAAAGCACTAACTCTCTTCTAATCAAACTATACCATATTACGCACATAGAGTTAATTAAGAAATTACCTTATCATCCATACCAAATGTAAAAGATTCATTATTAAAATAAAATGTTAGATTTAGATTGAATAGATCATGCACTATAAAGTGTGTTTATTGCGACATATTTTTATTTCCTTAAATCTACTGTTTTAGTATATAGTAAATTTCTGGTACTCTTTAAATCTATTGTATATAATACATATTATATGTCTAGTTATATGCATGATAGCTAAAAGTCAACAAATAAATTAAAAAGGAAAATAAACAAACACATATTTTATCTTTTTATGCTATAAGAACAATAACGCGTATTCCATAAACTTTTTTGTAATAATTATTTCATCATTGCCCAGTTGATTTAAAACAAAAAGTGTCTTTAAAGGAAATAAAAGAAAACGAACATTGTAAATATGATGTAAGTTTTATTTTATCTTTGATAAGTAAGAAACGAAAAGTTCCAATGTAATTTTAGCTTAACATGTGCCTGCAATATTTTAAGTTTAACCGTATTTTAATAAAAACAAGTTATTATGTCGTATAGGTGCACGCGTTCGTTAAACGGGATACTGAACCTGTAATTAAACCGGACGCTTTGGAAAACCTCCAAAAACAATTGCAGGACGCTTTTAAGTCCGTCAACGAGAAGGTTGCGGAAACGTTCAACCCGGAGGAAATAAAGAAAAACTTTAACGCTGCCATAGATTCCCTTCAAAATGCGGTAAGAGACAAATTTGTTTTAAGCAAAATTATCGAAAAATTAGATTGACCATACATATTTAGTACTACAACTACTAAACCAGTAACTGTCTGCCAGTAAATTTAGAGTTAAAGGTAGATCTTTTACTTCTGAATCAGTCATGTCCATATTATTGAAACTAAAACAACTCTGCTAAGAAATTGCTATTGCTTTTATGTCAGGCGTTATTAATGTAAAATTTTAAAGACGGTTTTTTCCTTTTTTTTACCGGAGACCGTCTAGGTGGGTATTACCAGAACTCCTATTGTAGCCGATAAATAGCAGCTTACAAACATTACTCTTCAGGTTTGAAAGGTGTTGTACGTTAGTGAAATTATTGGGGTAACAAAACTTAACACCTTATGTCTCAAAGCGTCGAGCGCAATGTGATGCTGTGTACCATCTTAACCAGCGCCTCATTATTATAGGCAAGCACATCACTTACCATCAGGTGACCGCCTTGCTCGTCACTTACGATTAACCGAATAAAAAAATGTAAGTGATGGACAAACCGTGTGATTTAATGCTGTATATTCGAAGCTTTATAAATGGAGAGTTCTAGGTAACGACTCGTATGAAATCATTCGAAATACATCAAGAGCTTTGTAAATGTCCCACTCATTTCTTTACTTAAACTAAAGAACTTCTTTGAATCCTCGTGAAATACACAACAAATGTAATTCCAATAAAAATAATGTTCATGTTTGTTTATTATTGTGTTTAATTTTCCAGATAAAGGAATTGGAAGGGAAGAAGGAAGCGCCAAAGGCCTAAATGGAGTTAAAACATTTATTCTGTTTGTTAACTTAGAAACAAATAAAACGTTATGAGTTTATAAATTAAAACAAGGAATCGTATAACTGACTGTTCATTTGTGCTATCATGGTTTATTACAGATTACGTAAGTCTAATGTGATGATAGATGACCTCAGCAACATTGTTACATCAACATTAGTATACTTACTTCAACAGCAAGGTAATTACTATTTGATAATGACAGGTCAGTTACTATAGCGTTCATTTGTATTACCAAACAGTAGTATGCAAACATTATTGTGTTTCAGTCAGAAGGGAATTAGCTAGTAAACTATAAAATGGTAAAGTCCTGTCTCAAAGCGACAAAAAGCTAAGGTACGTTTCTAAATAAACATCCTGACTAGCAAAAAGTTGTTATAGATAGATGCATTAGGAAACATCCAGCGAAGCCTTGGTTTATAAACAAAGAGATTATTTATAAGAGTTTCCATAGTTACTAAAAAATAAATCAGTATTAAAGTATTTCAACAGCCGTATGAACAATAATAGTTTATAAATGAACAATAAAAATTCAGCACAAGCGTTGGTAATGCTTTGAACGTTTCCTCACTTAGCATATAAACTGCTCCTTTCTATATTTTACATTTGAAAAGAAGCTTAAAGCCGCAGAATTTAAAAACAATGAAACGGTTGAAGGATCGTTTGTTCAGATGTTTTCTTTATTATGTTAAACAAGCAAAGTTTTGGAACAAAAATTTGCCTTTATGTACTAACAATTAACTTTTTAGAAAACACATAGTGCAATGTGTGAAAGAAACGTCAAGATGCTTACAGGGATTTCCTAAATCACTCAATTCTTGGTAAAATCAATACATATACAAATTTAATTCAAAGAAGAGAACTTCTAAGTTCAATAAATAGTTGGTTATATTTATTGCTAGTATTATATCTTTACCTATATTAATATTTATTTTAATATCCACGTAGATAAGTGAGAGTTTTTATAATAACATTTGTAAATTATAACCACAGAAAATTATTTCGTTTTTTAAAAAAAGGCTTTAATGTATATGCTGTACCTAAACAATAAGAAAAGAAACGTAGTGTAAGTCCCTGGAAAGCTAGACAAGACGGTCCAAGACGCTCAAACGGGATCAGCGGGAGCTTTGTAAGGTGGGCTTATCGAGCACCAGCCTCCATGCATATTAAAGCCACCTACGGACTCGGTTGGCGACTGTAGAGAATATTCTATTAGATCATAAAGAAATACGCAGTTCTGATGGAGCAGAAAATAATATAACATAAAACATATCGGAGTGTCCTATTTTTATTTTTTTTAAACAGAATGTGGGCAAACGAGCGAATAGTACACAAGATTTGATTACTGACGCCCATCGACCGCAACACCCGAAGGGTCGTGTCTGCGTTGTAGACCTTGAAGAAGGAATTGGTACGCTCTACTCTTGAAGGTCCTAATGTTGTATTGGTTAGGAAATACTGCCGATGACAATTGGTCCAACAAAATAGTTGTGCGTGGTAAAAAGTTGCTGGAAAATGGAAGAAAGCTCTGTGTTCCACCATTGGGATATTTCGCTTTATCTTACATCGATAGAGTATTTTTGCAAGTATTAAAAATATCTGTCAAATTACATATTTTCACCTGAACTTAATGATTCAAGGTGAAGAGCTCAATGTGGTGCTAACCATCTTATCTAGCATCACGTTGTTATGCGTAGATAATGTAGTAGAATTAGACCATCGGGTGAACGCCCTACTCGTATCGTCTCGTCTCTTTGTTGAATAAAAATTATTTTCTTTAGTTTGTCTTCGCGGGACATTCAGCTAAGACGTAATAATCATCGTCCATTTTATTGTTTATATTTCTTGTTAGTTAATGGTTGGTAAATTAATGCAAAACGAGGGGTGCAATTTTAAATCTTTAACCTAGGGCGAAAGCTAAGGCGGCCGGCTCGTTCAATATGCATGCGGCTACAGTGAACCGGTCCGCAAAGCCCCCAGATCCTGTTGAAATGTTTTCAACTGCATAGCTCTGCGCCGTGGGCGTGCTCCACGTATTAAATTACCGTTTATTTCAACATGCTGCGGGTTGTTTGTGTTAACTTTAAATAAGATTTATGTTAAACCTTTACACGCCGTCTGTACTTAATACATGTTTACCGTAGAACCTCAGTATTACATGCTGTTTGATGTAAAGTTTTCTTCAGGAAATATACTAAGGTGAAAGGTACTGCGGTTTACAAATGTTCTTATATACATAAGGTTTTAAATTTTCTTAAATAATAAATTCGTGAAATATAAATAAACGTATTTACTTGGGCTTTGTGTAGATTCAAAATAAAATTGTTAGCTATTTATTTATAAATGTTGTTTATCTTGCTTAATCGCGAATAGCATTTTGTCCAAAATTCATAAAATCAATGTATGTATATTGCAAGCAGGCGTTAATCTCTATTTTCAAAATTTCGTTTCTGGTTCTTTGTACCCATGTCTAAATAGTATTTGGATTACTCTGATGATTACTTGATTGCTCTAAAGGCATGCAAACTTGAGAAATAAGACGACAAATGTCGTTATCCTTTCGTCCAAATAAGTACCATAATCACATATACATAAGTATAGATAAGTAAAAAGAAAGCATTTTAAATGTAAGCGCTAATTTAATATGACAAAGAAAGTGACAAATAAATCAACTTAATGATTTAAGATAAGTTTCTCCATAGCACTAGAAATTTGAAGCATATATTGCAAGTGTCGTTATACCAGTAAAATAACAAATTACAACGCCTTTCAAACCGGAACACAGTTATGTTTTCATATAGATGATCTTTACTATAAAATAAATGCTTATTAATATGTAATATAGAGTTGCTGTTAGAAATTTTATAACGTTGGAAGTAATTTGTCGATGCGGTATTTGTCTAACCTACATTATTCTCGATCACTGTCATCA
Organism: Pachliopta kotzebuea; assembly: GCA_018246255.1. Lineage (NCBI taxonomy): Eukaryota > Metazoa > Arthropoda > Insecta > Lepidoptera > Papilionidae > Pachliopta > Pachliopta kotzebuea. The sequence goes on along the minus strand of DWLS01007607.1, from coordinate 5,439 downwards.
AGCAGAGCGTAATCTTTGGACAGAGACATATCATAAGCGCACAGGTGTGAAAGTGTATTTGCTGGAGCAGCATGAAGTTTTTCATGAATAGACAATGTGCGCCTTATTGATGAACAAGATAGCGTACAGTGTCAATGTACTGTAATGTCATTACTCCTACGTAGGTAAGATATTTAAAAATATTTTTTATTTAACATCCAATAGACAAAGATTATAAACTTTATTAATTAGCAATCACCTTCTTAATAGTCAATGATAAGCAGCCCAACCAATGAATGAATGAATGATGATATTTGGAGCTTTCTATCAAGTCATCACTATCATATTATAGGTCTTTTATCCATACTATCAATGAACTTGGCGAAAGTTGGTTTTTCTTTTACTCGAAACGCTAGGCCAATGATGATAGAAGCAGCATTCAATTCGGCTAGTAAATAAGCCGAAAGATGTAAAACCGTTGCTGTTCAACAGTAGTACCAATAATTAACCAACACATGTCTTAATTATTTTATAAAAAATGATGTAAAATTTCATAATTTATGTAAGACACATATAAAAATAGGATATTGAACATTATTGTTTAGTAATTAAAAGTTGCAAGAGTAAACAATATGTGTTTAAAAAACTGTAACTAGTGTAATTACTAACAAAACGTCTAGACTTCAATGGCAATGTTGTACTGTATAAAAGTCTTAACTATTACCACATTATCAAGGTCGAGTTATTACTTTCCAAATATTACCATAACATACTCGTTTTCGTCTTAAAAAAACAAACACATTTGATATAACGAGTGAAGGGGTAGTTGTTAACTGCTCGAATGATAGGGTAAATGTGTTCATATTATGGGGAGTATTAAACGTTTGTCTAGTTCTTGGAGGAAACCATCTATCTATATGATAATCGAACAATCACGGGATACTATTTGTATGAAAATTCGAAACGAGCTCCGAGGCGCTGCATTTGAATGATCCGATGGAGAAGAATAACATTTTCCCTTTCTACGAATTGATTTTGATGCGACTGCTAAACTTTGCTTCGAAATCGAAAATAGTTAATATAAGCATTCAGTTATTGTTAATTATTATAATAAAAATAAAAGTATTATATACCTTTTTAAATGATAACAATAAAACAGTTCGTTAAAGCAACCTAATGTTTTTGTATAATACATTCGAGTATAATAACTACCACCTCATTTTGAAAAAATTATAATTCTCCTTCATCGAAAATATGTTTTAGGGAACTATTATTTACGAAAATACAATCACGATGTAAATAGGTAAAATATAAAAAAAGGTAATTTAAAATTTGTAGCACCTCTCAAAATAGTTTCTGGTTATATACGTAAATATTTATTAACGTATACATATGTAAATTATGCATATACCTGTAATATACGAAGAAGCATTTGTTTATACAATTTAGTATATATATTCTATTAACACTATGTTACTGTTATTTTAGTTTTTGATAAAGTTCAATGTTTCTCCTCACCTGCTACAACCACCTTTGGACTTTTTAAATTGACTGGTAGGGAATGTTCAAAGGCAATTCCGCCTTCCGGAGCATATTTTAGGGCAAAACAATAAAGACTTAAATGTTTTTAATTCAATAGTGTAATCGCCAAATGATATTATTACTTGTTAAGAAAAAAATTCTTCGTATTTTATTTTACTTTAAACATTTTTGTTGAAATGATGAACAAAACCGCTCTTTCTATATATTAGTTTACATATAATGTTCCTTGTATATCATAAAAATATTCAGAAAGTTCACTGCTTAAAGTTTGGACAGATACATAATACAAAATGTCAAATAATTTACAGAGAAAAGTAGCTTTTTCCAACTAAACCTGTGTTCATATTGAATATATTTCACGTATTGCAATTATCATCATTATGTCCAGTATTGAACCTCCGTGTTTGCAATTTTATATATAAATCAATTGTTACTTTTAGTAATAATATATTTGCAATTGTAGTGTTCAATATGAATAAAATTCATACATTTCTATAGATCGCAATTAGCCTGTATCTGTCCTACTGTGCGTCGGTTTGTCAGTTGTAATTTTCGCTCATTTGTTACTATTTGTTCAATGTTGACAACTCTATTAACTTTCACAAATCAGCTGGATATTGCAATTGCACGTAATTCCTGTTCAATAATTTAAAATTTTTACTGACTTTCTGTTTTTGTAAGTATAACTGTTGAACAACAATAAAAGAAATTAATTAAAAATATCAAACCCCAGTAAACAGTAAGCTTAATTATGAAAAAAGGTTTCTAACTGACTTTTCTTTGAAAAAACTACATCAAAATATGTATACAGTATACGAGCAAGTTTCTATTATTTTTTCGTTTCAATATAACACATTATTACAACACAAATTTTCTTTTAAGAAAATACAGCTAAAATATGCATGAGTTTTCTAGAATCTTCCCTTTCTGCATTTTACAAAAATACCCGTCATATTTTCAGTACGGTCTAGTCAAGGAAATCTTCTAGTTAATTCAGACAAATGTTTGTTCAAGACTTTCCACACCTGTACCCATGCAATGTGTCTCTGTCTGGGGATTACACAGAGGACTATGGTGTGATAGTAATCAACATGTGACATATATACAGAATTTTTTAAATTTCGTGACAAAAAATCAGTAAACATTAATTTCAATATAAAAAAAGCTACATTTCAATTTAGATGAACAATACCTAAATTATATCACTAACTAAAAAGCTGAATTACTTTTTTTGCCATCATTTAAGGTTTTCTTTATTAATTATATAGTAAAGTTATTAAAAGGAAATATGTAAAAAAATTTAAAAAATCAATACAAGTATTTTTTAAACATGTACATATCATGAGTATAATAATAATTCTATTGGTAAGATATGTAGTATGTGCGATCAATATCAGAAGCAATAGTATTAGTATTCATACATAGTTTCACTCCTATTAGCTAAAGCTATCTGTTAAACTCAATGTAATCGGCTAAAGCAGATCTAGATATCTTCCGAATTAACCTATTATGGCGGTCAATTTGTCCGAAGTTAACCTGACTCCCATCTACTAGATTATTGCTTTAAGCGCGTTATCGCTTACCGAATCAGTTTAAGGCGAAATAATTGTTAATGGAATTGCAAACACCCGTTTTCCTTAATTCAAGAAATTACTTTTCTTAGATTGTATCCAAATCAAGGTAAAAGGAAAAAACGTTATTAACGAAAAGAAAATAGCATTCTACTTAATCCTTTATCGTTTGTTTAATGGTTAACTCTAATAATGAAATATACTAATTATTTAAAGTTAATACCAAAGTTAAAGCATTGATTGGCAAATAAACGAAAGTACCAGAAGATAAATGTATAAGTTGCTGAAACAACAATGTTGTGATCAAATTCAGTAAAAATATAGCATTTAATAATTTTTAGATGAGGTTAAAAATATTAAATGGTCCCCACTAATATACACTGGGCCAGGGTGGTTGAAAATGACCCAAATCCCTCCAAAATTGGAGGTGGCCTGTATCCAGCAGTGGACGTCTATCAGCTGATGGTGAAAAATGTTGAAGGTGTCTAAATTTATTTAATTTATTTAAGAAAGCTCAATACACAGAAGGATTTGCGGGACTAGTTCTTAACCATTCACCTGATGGTAAGCAATACGCTTGCCAATAACATGGTGCTAGTTAAGATGGTGCTGTGTACCACAAAGGATTCGTTGCCTTGGGGAATAAAATGTTGAAATATTGCTACCCTAGTAATTTCACTAGTATACTACACTTTATTAACCGAAACACAGTAATATTTGCTAACTATTGTTTTGCAACAGAAACTTACCACAAGTAATCTAACAAGATGGTCATAACGAGGACTTTTTTTAACTTTCTCTCTGCGAATGCGGAGCAGTTTTGAATAGACGCAATTATTAAAGAAAATTATGAATCAGTACGATTACTTGCTAAATGAGAGTAAATTTTGTGATGTGTTATAATGGAATAGAAATTACGTTAAATAATAGGTGAAAGCTTCAAAATATTTATAAATTTTCACATTAATATTGATTTTATTTACTATGCTGTATCTCAATTTTTCTATCACTTATTATTACAAACTAAACTATCTATACAGTGTCATACGTTGCAAGTTGATTTCACAAACTCTGACAATTTAATTTTGATTATATACACTGAAAGCAAAATACGGTCATAATTAAATTTTGTATAAATTTTGAAATTTTAGTGTGCGGTGCGATAAAGCTACTATAAGTTTAATCAACGTGGACACCAGTTTTACGCTGTCCCTATGAAATAGAAATTCATGATAAGCAAATAACAATAAATCAACATTATTATATATTTTAAATTATTTATTACAGAGTTAACACTCATTAGCACAATCTACAAAATTCCTATTTTGATACAATATGATTATTGTAATATTTAAGGTTTCATCTATGTAACAATTTTGTTTGACAAACATTTACTTCCTGTATACAAACAATAGTTACTTTCATGAAGTTTTAATAACTATGTGGTTGGTCTAAGTAGATAATAAAAATTTTGTTGCTAAAATAATCGTACCGATTACATTTATTTCTAAAAGTACGTTTTTTAAAAGCAAGCAAAGGTGTATTTATAATAGTCTGGAGTAAAGGTATAATTGAATAAAACTGCCTATTGTTAAACAACGCGCCTGGATTTTTTATTACTTAATAATTTTAATTAAAAAGCAAAAACTTTTAAAAAATACATATGTACGAAAATAGATTAATATAGCTATAGGCACATAAACCTTTTCTGTTTATAAATTTCCTCTCGCACAGTTAAATATACAAAAACAAATTATCAAAACCGTAGGGACCAAAACGTCCAAAGTTTCGCAACGAAATGTATAGTTAGGAGATTAATGCATTGAAGCGAATGCAACTTTTACGTATGCAACATTTTGGTAGCACAAATGCAAACTCTTAAATGAATAAACTTATATAAAATGGGAGAAGAGGTAACGAAATTAAGAGGTAAAATATTTTAGAAGAAAGTATAACGGAAAGTATATATTATTATACTATAAACATGAAATCAATAGATAAGGGTCTATACCCAACAGTAACTAGAACGATGACGTAAATATGCCTAGAAACTCAAGTTAACGCACATGTTGTAAAGATCCTGCATCACATCATAAGCTCACCTTTGGTGAGCGGTTTCCCATGATCTTCACCAGATCGTCTGTCCAGTTCGTAAGAAGTCTCACAATACTGTGTCGACTGGTATGCGGCTGCCATTTTTTTTATAACAATCATTCCCCTTCGTGTAATAGGTAAAGTTCTGTTAAATATTTACTTTACTTTCTTTCCCTGTATTTTTTTTTTTTTACTTATGTATAGGTTAATGCTTGACCACTATCCCACCTGGTGTTAAGTGAAGATGTGATCG
>DWLS01007606.1:0-10582 GCA_018246255.1 Pachliopta kotzebuea | reverse complement strand
TTCATCGGACCCTGCGCTCGCGGATCCGGACTCCGCGAGCTAGAAAGTATATACATATATAAATTATATAATATAAGTGAGAGGAGAGAGACGAGGGAAGAGGATTTGGGAAAGGAGGAAGAGGTGGGAAGAAAAAGGGGGAGATGATAAAATAGATGCTTATATGTATATAAACTGTACCTTAACCTAATTCCGTACTTGGAGTACGAGAAACGAGTCGCGCTGGCGTGGGAGTGCAATTTCTGTTGATCTACTAATAATACTATTTTTTGTCGGGCGCGAATGAAAAAAAATGAACCCTTTGTTGTTCCCGCACCCTCCCCGCAGCCCCCGCACGCGGTCGCCTTCTCCCCCTGCGTATCACAACCGCCGTATGTCAGGGTGGATAATACGCGACGAAAGCTTTTGATTGTTATCGAGGCAGTCGCCCGCCGCCGCGTAATCGCTCGCTATCTGCGATCGCCCGCCGTTTGAGCGGAGAGAGCCGTCCACTACTAGCAGTAGGACCGCTGCTGCGGTATACTTACCTATTACACATAGGATTTTAATCGAAAAACCATTTTTATTAGTTTATTGTTATACATAAATTAATATACAGGACGAAAAAATTACAACCTGAAAACTAGTAGCGGTTTATCTATGCAGTACAGTAATCGCTGCCTTTCCATCAGCTCTTTGTTACTATTCTTATAGATTTTTATTTATTATCTTGTCATATTGATATAAAGCTTAATTTGGTTATAGTTTTAACGGCAGACGGTTTACTTTATTTTAATAAAGTGTATTATTTATTTTCAACAGTAGCCGTTACTCAGAATTCTAAGCTATAAATCTAAGTTAACAACGGTTTGGTTGTCCTTGCGGTTACCCGCCCGTATATCGTGTAGCAAGTGCTTCCCGCAAGTGTCAATCAAAGGACAGGAGGCGGATATTTGCTTAATAATATTGCGATTAAAGTTGTGTAGTGGGGGCGAGGTGCGGGGTCGCAGGTGTAAGGATGGGGGCGTGTCCTCGAAACAGCTGGCCTCCTAGCGGAAGAAGTACATTATTAGATGCTTAATCTATTTCTAAGTTATAGACGCGTTCAGTCGCTTTAAGCAATTACCCGCTGACTTTTTTATCTTTGTACTATTTTAATTTTATTGAGTGTAAACTTGTAATAGTTCCAATAAACACGTTCATTAATTTCATGTGATTCATGGCAGTACAAATTTATCCCGAGGCGTAGCATGCGTGCAATTAGTTACCACACTCATACTATAAGCCTGCCGACATAACAATGTTGCTGTGTTCTTCGAATGCTATCTTCGGCTTTATTCTTATTCCACTGACGATACAGACAACTTAATTTGTATTAAGAAAATCAACAATAGACATTAATTTGAGCTAATGTTCAGGAACATCTAAGTTGCACAATCCAGCTTTCGTGTTCAAATTCAATATGTATGATATCTATTGCGTTACTAATATCACACTGAGTTGACATTGTATAGATCAGAGTTCCCCAAACTTTTTTGTGTCATAAAACCCTTGCCATGTGTTTTTCATGTTGTGTAGACCCCCTACTTTTCTCATATTGATTTCCTATAAATTTCTAACTGTAGTGAAGTTTAGTGTTAAAAACTTAAAGTAAAAACACATGTTAATTTATACATTTCTTAATTGAATTTAAATTAAAACTACTCAAAATAAAATTTTGTATCTGTTATGTAAAATATATGTAACATTAAATAAACATAAAATAACATAAGCATCAAGTCAATATTTTTAGTGAGAAGGATGAACCTGATGCTTTAATAATAAATTGTCAACATTTGGCGTCAATTTTGTAAGGGTTAGTCTTAAATCTCCTCGGCTAACGCTAAAACTATCGTGGACCCCCTTTTTCATTTCATGGACCCCAACATTTTTTTCACTGACGTAGACCCCGTGCAGGTTGTCATAGACCACTTTGGGAATCACTAGTATAGATAGCAAACTATTAATTCACGCTCGGAATCTTGGTACAGGAAAAAATATCTTACTAAATATTCGAGTATTCAATTTGTTTTCTTCCATAGAGATTTGTTTTAATCGAAGCGATTCCACAATTCTGTATCCAATTCAGTCGTACGAATGTAGTGTACGGGTGAAATTATCTCGGTAACAAATTGCTAGTCGGACAGCGACCACCGTTCGCACCGTGTTCACCGTCGTGCGGTCTTAATGGCCCTAATGCCCGGATCTTGAGCGCGCCTCTAGCCATTTGAATATTAACACGGTCCACGTACACGCTTGTGGAATTCCGTTGTGTGTTGGGTCGGTAAATAACTCCCATGTGGTGGTGTCGTGTAGCGACGCCGTACAACTTGTTGACCCGCAACGGGACGGACCCGGGTGGGCTCTAATGATATGCGCTACATGTGAATGTTTTCATATTAATCATCATCAATCAATAACCAACTGATGTATGGGTTGAGGCAATGTTGAACTTTACGAATTTATGTACTATGCTGTATTTTCTGCGATAGTATATAAAGATGATTGTCGATTTTGTTTTATAAATAGTTGTAATATAGATAGAGTTAAGCAATATGCAACTACACCTACAGAAGAATAATACAGATGTATAGAAGAGGGAATTCTCTATAACGATTTTTAATAACTTTTAGTTCGCATTATCATTTTTTTTCTCATTGTTGTTATTCTTTTTTTTTTTGTTTTGTCTCTGTTTCTAATTTCCTGTATTCATTGTATTAACTTATGTTTATTCTGTATTTATAACTTTGTTATTTGCACGATTTTGAGTTGGTTGGTAGGTCAATAAAAATTTTATTGCTCCCTAAATATATATGTATGTATGTTTTTTATCACTGTCACCAGCTGAAAATCAGCGCTGCAGATTTTTCCTGCAGCATGTAGCTGAGCTGTGCGTCATTTCGGTGGATTTGTTTATTTTAATGTGTGTATGTTAATATGTTGCATGCCGAATAAATTGTTTTTTATCTTTTTTTCTGTACCACCGCAGCTCCTCCCGCCAAATAGTAATGTGCAAACATTACTGTGTTCCGGTTTGAAGGGTGCTGTTTTTTAGTAAAATCATTGAAGTAAACTTAACAGTTTACGTTTGAAGGCGACAATCGTAATATGATACTGTGTATACAATCTTAACCAGCGCCACGTTGTTATAAGCAGGAGAATCACTTACTATTAGGTGAACGCCAAGCTAGTCTCGTCACCTTGTGCAATAAAAAAATTATTTAAAGTAAGACATTTCGTTACGTAACTCGAAAGTCCCTCTGTAGTAAGTCGTGATAGGCTAGTGCTTTGAACGCCTGCCTTCCTCTCCGAAGGTACCAGGTTCCAATCCGGCCTGCACTAATGAATTTTTCAATTTACGTGCAGCTAGTATAACACCAACTAATATCACGTATAATATCGCCTGGCTATAAATTTAAAAAAAATATATATAGGACATTACGCTCATAATAATTTAGTCTTCGTTGCACACGAATCTGTTGGTATTTAGTTATTAAACAAACATTTTAAATGTCTTTTAATAATTGTGTTTTTTCTTTATTATTTAACTTTTCTGCGCCACGGCAATCTGTTGTACAAAACAATAAGCCACCAATTTGTCCGATATATTATTTATCTGCTTATGGTTTTTAGCTTGGAGGGACCACTGCTCAGTTGGGTATCTCATTCCATCCTGGTAAATATACTTAATAGAGTTGGAACACTGTGTCTTTTCAGTCTCATTTTTATGTCCAGAGAGCCTTTTTTGATAGGCGTTGCTGTATTTTGTTATCTCCTGTTTGACGGTTGGTAGTTTTAAGTCAAGGTATATAAGTTTATTACTGATGTAAAATGGGATGTTAAAAATGGCTCTCGGTGTTTTTGTTTGAAATCTTTCCAGAATCTCTATGTTATTATTGCTGATTGTACCCCAGAGCTGGGTACCGTAATAATTGTGGTGATCAATTTTTTTTTTATTAACAGGCACAGTTACCTTAAATACCATTTCCATTACCATTGTTGGTTTTTTAGTTTTTTTTTACAGCTATCCCTACGTTTCCGCCACCGCCCCGCCTGCCGCCTGCAACATCCGATAAGGGAATCCGTCACATCCGCTCCTTGGGCCTAAAAATCCTTTGATAAATGACTATTTGATTCGCGGACCCGGCACGAAGTTTAAGGAGAGCCCCCCCGGTATATTCAGGGCCCCGGTCGGCTGAACCGGGGCCGGCCGCGCGGGGGTTTTTAATTCGGAGCCCGCCCGCTGTGAACGGATTACCAGGGAGACTCGCAATTAGTCTGGGAGCGTGGAGGTCGCTGCTGGCTGCATGCGTCCCCATGATTAAAGCATGATGTTAGCTCATTCCCATTTACGAGGGACTTTGCCAGTCGGTTTGGACAGATTTCCTAAAGGTACTACCTGAAATAGCGATTATTTCTTATCTTGATCTGCTAACATGATTAACTTCATAAGTATTGTGTTTATAATATCTTTGATGATCGACAATACAGAAATCTATACATTTACTACATGTGCATACTCACTAGTCTTACAGAGGGATCTAAAGTATGTCTCGGCTAAGTCTTGCCACAAGAGCGCCGCCTGTCTCGCATTGTCCCCTGCCAGTCAACTGCTCGAAGTTCCATTAGTTTAACCATTAGATTTAGTACAAACTATGTCCCCGTATTTACCTTGTCAATATGCACCATAGGTCGTACATTACCATAAAATTTTATTCAGGAATCAATTAAACTGCTCATTCCACAATCCATGAATAAACCAATGATTCATGTTGAATACGATGCGAGAAGCAATTGATATCGATACGCAATCGTAAATATCGCTCCTGACGGAATAATCGAAACATTACAATAATGACAGGTGAATTATTTCGATTGCGGGCGAGCATTGTGCGGCTTGATGTGCGGACGGCGGGGATGCTGTGCATCATCTGGGAACACCAATTACTTGTTTATTTACAATCTGATGAACCCTTGTATCTTCATTGCCTCTATGGAGCAGCGAAAAACAACGTGCTTTGTTAATCGAAAGTCCCCGTTCATTTCCAGAGCCGCGTAAAGTTGTTTCGGTGATAAGAAATTCACGTACTTGTTTTTCTGTCCAACATTTTAATATTATAAATCTGCCGCCTGTTTATTCAGCATCATACCAAAATAGAATATAAGATAAAGAATTTATAACAGCATCGTTATGTTTTAGTTATCAACATAGGAGACAACAAGCGAGCATACTCATTATCTTCTGTGTTATTGTTCCTTAATATGAAATGAAGGATAAGATTTAATTTATTATAGAGAAATGTGAAGAAGATGTTATAGTGTTAATATATCTGTAGTAATATATATTTATGTCAATTGCAATAGACATGTATTTACATTAAAATAAATATCATTACACTTTGACATCCGCTATTCATTTCGCTCTCAGTTCTCCCGGAGTTGACTGGTAAAGGATCCCTCAAGGTATTAAGTTCAGCCATTGTAATGTTTTAGCATTCAATAGAGGTTTTTTTTTTTAAATAAATAAAATAAACATAAACGCAACATAATTTTTATAAACATTTTTTTTTGTTTAAAAATTTTATTAGTTAATAATAATAGTGTACTTTATCCTTATACTAATAACAAAATTGAATTAGAGAAATTATACTTTACTCTCAATCAGCTAAACGACGAAAGTTCGTTTTACGATATGTATAAAGAGAGCGTGGGTTCGTGTAGTCATATCTCGTAAATGTCGTTGGTCAATTAATCTCGTCCTAGTTGCTGTGCGGTATGCTAATGGAGATTTAGGTCAAGACAGAAGTAACTTGTATTTCAACAGTGTTTATATTGGATGCTATCGATGCCGTGATTCAAAACTTCTAAACGAATAGCACTGAAGACGCGAGAACTGTGTTGCTATGCAGAAAGGCATTAGCGTTTGTTTATAGGTGATACAATTAGTTGAATATTCCTTTTGTAAAAAAAAAAACCGATTTGTGTTTATTGATCGGTTTCGGTGTACAATGTAAATGTATCGTTGATTTTACAAAGGTTGCATGTTTTCTGTCGCCGATAATTCAATGCGAACGGACCGCGTACGCCGCCGTACTACTGGCATCGTTCGCCCTCTCGCCGCCTCCTCTCCCTCCTCTTCTCCTTCCCGCCGGCCGCGACGTCAGCGGCCATTCATTAAATGATAACATGTGTAGTAGTGTAGCGCTCACAATGCTTATGCTAATCGCGGGCGGTGATGGTGATTAAATAATAATAGTAACGCGTTGCACGGCCGAGGAGCACTTGGCGGCGATCGATTGCGAGCCATCTGGACGCTTCCCGAGCGCCGGCCGCGCTGACGGGACAAGCGCGAGCCGGACTTTACTTTAACCCTTAAATGCATGATCTTTTATTTAATCATGAAATAAATATTTTATTAAAGGTTTTGAGTCACAGATCAAGGGAATAATTTAAAAAATCTTGTTTTCAATAAAAACTATATTTATGTAAATAAAACATGTATGTAGCCATTTGGCTACACTTACGCATCTAGGTAAGTGATGAAAATCCAAATACAAACGCACTCTGAATAAATTGCTTAAAAAACGTTATAACGTTTTTTAAGCAATTTATTATAGGCAAGAAATCAATATTATAATATTGATTTCTTGCCTTATGTCTAATATATTTGTTATTTTTTGACTCTTTTCGGCAATCAATTCTCACTGAATCTTAATTCAAAAGTCGCAAATTATACAACCAAAAGGCGAAAGATTTATACGTTTTGAAGGGAAACCAGAGTTGTGTGTAATAGGCCGTGGGCCCCGTGGTCCGCGTGCCCAGTATCAGATAAGCTGTATACGTCGCAAAAGACGAGTCAGCGCTAACATCATCAGAGAATATATATACAACCAAAATTGGTTTGTGTAGACTTTTGGCAACAATATGCATAAGGGTTATAATTATAAAAGTGAACTGCTATATCGTGAAAGTTTACGTTCAAAAACCGAAACAGATATTTTTAGCACTTAATAAAAGTAAAAAGTACCGTGTTTGAGTTTTCGTTTAGAAATTATGTAAGGAAAAAACACTGATGTATATATACATCATCATGGATTTAAGGGTTAAGAGGTGCCGTACGATCTGACGCGAGTTAACTTCACCCATCGGGTGGAAGGGTTTTTAAAAACTACATGCTTGAGACTATAATGTTAATTTAATAAAAACTGAAAGAGAACTGATTATATTTAGTAATACAAGCTTCTTATATACTAATCTCATACAATTACTCCCTATAGCTAGTTTATCAACAACATGTGATTAATGGATCTGTTATTCGAGTGTACCAGATTTATATATCAGTTTATCAGTAAGTGTTTTCTTTCTTCATTGTTGACCTTTCTCTTATGACATAACTCGCGCTTATTGTTTTTTTTTTATTTAGGGCCTAAAAGAAACACAGTTATCCTTATTTAAACGACAATGTCCGGCCGTCAACAATTTTCAATCTCGAGAACTACAAGGTGTAGGAAGGATGAAATGGCGTTAGCAAAAAAAATATTATTACCTACTAATGCAAAATAAAACTGACCGGATTCTGTGTGTCTAATGAACAGTAGATTTAGACATTTTTACTACAGATTCAGACCACATTGATGAGTAATAATAAGGCGCACGTGATGTAGTGAAAAATAATTTACTTCAAAGAACATTAATAGATGTTAGTGACTAATCATGTGCCTAGTAAAAGGTGGTCCCTGATTATAGAACCACAATGAGTTTAGTTGGTGGTAGGTCTTCAAACCCAGCTTATAGCTTCATGATACTTATTTAAACGACAATGTCCGTCCGTCTGTCCGTTAACAATTTTCTATCTCGAGAACTACAAGAGGCAGGAGGAAGAAATTTGTCATACAGACAGATATAGTTTAGATAACATTAGAGCCGTTGGAATTTTTATGATATGTGGTCGGGTTCCCGAGTTGTGGATGCCCAAAGTTTCAGAATTTTGTATGGGCCACTTGTTTTTATTATTTACCTTACCGACAAATATTTAGAGATTTTAAACAAACAATACATCGTTTACATATGGACTATTATCACAATATATCTATGACGTATGTGGGGCTATATTTGACAGCAGTACAACTTTTATATGAATTGAATTCTTTTGGGTATTAGTATATCATTTATAATTGTATACATATACACTAAAAATGTTTCTGCGGCTTTGTAATGTTTATTAATATATTATTAAGAATTCAATTCATGAAATCCATCTGTCGCTCAGTATTATGTACTAGCGCTTACTGTTAAAACTTTTTATTAAATTCGATTCATTCATTACAAGCGAGATACGATTGCCGTTCTTCAGTAATCGTGTCGCGTCAGATGTATCCATGTCAGTACACCCAACCTCAGTAACATTTGCACTTAATAAATTTCGCACACAATAAATTCCCCCCGGCCTCCGGCGCTCCAAGGGCTCAATATTGCATTAATGAGGGACCCGAACAATGCTATTTAATTTTCAACTAAAAGAGTCGACTTTGTATTGAAACAGTTTTAAAGTTTCTACTCGCATCCACTCTTAATTCTAATTGTTTAAGGTTTCGTTTCGTTTAATGATGTGTGGGAGTTGAGTTGATACGTTGTAAATGACAAGGGTTCCCTCGCAAGTGTGGGGGTTGCAGTGTTACCGCGTGCATTTTGCGTATTACCTAAATAAATGGCAAGTTTGCTCGCTTCGTTCTCTCCCCGTCGCGGTTCCCACGAATTTGCTTCACTTCTTAATCCTACCGTTTGAAACTTGAATAGGACTCCTGGGAGGTTGGTTTGTGGATTTTCGTCATCACTTCTTGTTAACGACACATCGTGGAAGGTGAACTAATTAACTTTAACAGTTTATATATAAAATCCATGATTGTAATCGTAACACTCATTAAAAAAATTATGACGGTCATTTAATTTACACGTCATTAAAATAACTGTTTACACGTTGAGTATTTAATGTGTTGGAAAAAAATGACAGTGAAAGCAACGGTGGCGTGGAAAGTAGTTAATAAATAATAATTTGTGAATATTTAATGTGAAAATATTGTCCCGGCTTACTATAAGCCAACACACAATATGCATACAGGGATGCTTTGTTAGCGGACACAGAGAGAATTAGCATAATCCAAGATGGCACACGTGGCCATCCGCCACGCGACCATACCACCCCAGGCCCAGGGCCCCACGTCCCCACGTCCCCACTTCCCCACTTCCCCACTTCCCCACGTCCCATGCCCCCGCCGCTCACAATTTGATTTGATCGCGCGTTGCCTGACGAACTGTTGGCAAATGCACAGATTAGGGGGAGCTCGCAGTTTTTATTTTCCACCTTCAATTTCTTTGTAATCTCTTTTATTCAGTTTATAGTTACCGACACGTTTGTGATGGAAAAGTGCACAATTTAACTACTGATGGTAGATTCTATCCTGCCGGAGATCGTCCAGTTAGAGCCGCGGCGCCTGTTTCTACCGCCGAATAGTATTATGCAAACAATTACTGTTTGCCGATAATTCTTGTCAGTCGCTGCGACTAACTGTCCACTAATTAGTGGACAACTGATAGTGACCAAAACAGTATCCGGAAATTTGATGACATTCTTAGGATTTCAAAAATAATAATGCCAAAAAAAAATACATATATTTTTTATTTATATTATTAGTTTCGGGGCTTGAACTAAATGATTGAATTTATGGTTTAAATACCTATTGAAAGCGCGTTTTGACTTACGTGATTTTACATCTGCTGACTTTAGAGGTTCACTGCTTGAAGTAAAGAAACAGATTTACAGGAATCAATGCACGGTGAGATTATACTAGAGTGTACCACAAAAGAACAGTGTAATATAAAGACAACTGATTGAACGATATTGAAACAATTGCCGATATTTAGTTGCTATATTACATAAGACAACAAATTTCATTTTGGATCAGTTGAAAAATAGTAATAAGTGTTATAGTTAAAAATACAGAGGGCGTATATATTGATGGATTTGTGAGGGCGTATATATACGTCTTTAGCAGTCAAAGGGTTAAAAGGTGTAGTTTAAACAATTAGACGGGTGACGTCACAGAGCTAAGAGGACAATGTATTGTATCTTCATACTAATTATCATTCACGTAGTTACCACCGGATGCATCATTAACTGTCATGTCAATATATAATTAATTATATGTTTAAATATATGTATGTATATTTGTACTGTAAAGAATATTTATAATACTTATATAGTTAATCTGTATAACCATGTCTGTATTTACAATGTTATTATTTGTTTTTGGCAATTGGTGGTATGTTCTTTTCTTTATTCTCTTCACATCCAATAGGATGGGACAATAGGCTGGACGAGAATGTTCGCCTTTTTGTTTACTATATCTATTTTATATATAATTTTCTTTGGTTGGATTGTGCAAATAAAGAGTGAATATTTTTTTTTGATTTGCATGTAGTAGTACTTGATGTAACTTTTGCTGACTTTTATGAGTTGATTTATACCTTCAATTTCGGTTTCATCATCACGATCTCAACCGATAGA
>DWLS01007605.1:0-10583 GCA_018246255.1 Pachliopta kotzebuea | reverse complement strand
TGCTAATTTATTATGCTCATTACACCATCAAAGGCGAAAATGTAGAGGTTAAAAGTAATTTTGCCTACGTACAAAATGCTATAAAATGATAGTTTCATACAATAAGAGCGATTCTAGTAAGTAAATGCACATTTACAATATCACAATTATATTATCAATAAAAATCGTTTCAATTTCTAAGTATTTGATAGTAATGCAAACAATTTTCCCGCCATAAACATTTTTTGTAAACAACTGTAATTTTATATAATATATAGAATATTAAGTACTTATCATTCACCGATTTTCTAGATCTTGTCTTGTTTTATTATAATGTAATCTATAAAAACAATGGCAAAAGCCAAACTAGCTACGCAAAAATGCTTAAAACAGTTCATAAAAGATAATGTTAATTATTTTTAATATTCTCTTCCTGTTCCCTCTTTATGTAGCCGTTGAATCATTGCAATAAAAATTTAAAAATACACCTTCGATTCCGTAAAGTTTTTATTTGACGAAAGCTTCTCATTCAAGTGGTCCTGCATTATAAATCCTTCCGAACAGCAGACATTAAGCATAACTGAAATTCTATAGAGCACCATTATGATTTTCATAGACTAATTTAAATTGTAATTGTACCAAAAACTTAAAACCTACCCTATTAAAATATTTTAATTATCCGGACAATGTCCAAATAACTAAATAACGTACACATTTATGGATACAAGCGATATTTTTTGCAATAGATGAGAGAACGTATGATGTATTATCATTTCCGGGATAGTAGCCATCGTTTCTTATTTATCAAGTGTGTTGTCGAACGTCCCTAATCTAAAAGTGATTTATGGCCCATGTACTGTACAGAGTCTGCTTCAGTTTATGTTCATATCAATGAAAAATAAAATAAAAAATATAAAGTGCAGTTTTTCTTTGAATATTTATTCTTGACGCAACACAACAGTTTGTTTTTCGTTAGCGTAATTCATTTTCATTTAATTAGGAAACCTCCATTATTAAATAATTATTACCAGGTTGTAGTATTGCCACATTTAGAATTGAACATTTTATACGTACAACAATAATATTTTTAGTAAACTTATCAAACTTAAAGACTTGAATATGATATAGTCTATATCGAGACGTCATTCACGTGGAAAACATTATGTAAGCTACTTTATTATAAAAGTAGCTGCGAATATCCATTCTGTTTTGCGAATAAAATGAAATTAAATTAGATAAATTAGTTGTGACTTTTAAGGTAGCTAGTCTTGTTAGCTAACGACAATATGGCAGTATCGCCCGTGTTGTCGAATAAATTAGTGTAGAAACTTAAATTGTTAAGTTTCCCAGTGTTTTTCACACAAATGTACGGCTGACATAAATCTTTTATACAATAATCATCTAAACTTTGTTTTGAAAACCTACCTAGTGTATTTGATTTAAACTAATGTGTTAAAAGGACAAACTCGAGAATACAAGAAATAGCAAAAGATGAATTTAATCCGAATTCTAGTGAAAAGAAACTTTTCTCAGCAAAAAAAATTATTGTATGATGTAATCATAAACAAAGAAGGAATTCCAAGAAACTGTTTCTTGCTATACATTTATGTCCATCTACTCATTTCGAAAAACAAACCTTTAATATTTAATTATTTTTATCTTACTGCCAAATATACAAGTAAGTTAAATCAAACTTTTTTAATACTTTTGTCAGTTGACTTGGGATACGACCACATATCAACAAAATACAGTTTAATAAAAATATTTTTTTAAAATGGAACAACACATGACATGCCGCGAAATTCGCGGTATATTTGTGGTAAATCATAAAATAAATACATAAATACCGTCATTCAATCGAATAAATAATAGACTTAACTAACCGTGGATTCCAACCAAAGGTTAGTGGAGGGACTTCAAAAATAATTAGATTAAAATAGTGATACTAAAATCACAATTGTGCCAAACAAGCACGGGTTCGGGAGCCCGCGGCACAAGGTTCACCGGTATTTACGTGTGCGTGCGAGTACTTACCCCACTCGCCGTCGGCTCCGCCGCCCACGGGTCTTCAAAGTTATTAATCAGTCGGTCAAGGGTCAGTCGTCGGTCTGTCCAAGTCAAACACTGGGCGCGCGAGCGATGCCCGTCCACGGCAGCGTGTAGGGCTACAGGTCGCTCCGGCGCACACAAACACAGGAGGACAGATAGGACTCGCAACATGAACTGCGGCACTAGGTGACCGTGGCGACTCCATAAGATAACTCGCGTTCGACCTAGCCACCGCGCGATGTTACTCCGAAACGACGACGTACTACCAACTCATCGCGCGGTCGCTGTCCGTCTTTCTCTCCCCGCACCAGCCCATACGGCCATCTGATTGGCGAGGGTATTTCACCACTACCCGCTGATGCGAAGAGAGAAGAATAAAAATATGGTAGAGACTACCGCCGCATAGAGATGTGTAACTATACCGAACAACAATTATATAAGCAAAATGTGCGAAATAAACTAACGCTGACATTTTTTAAATACACCAATACCTCGCTTTGCGTCATTTCGTTTTGCGTTTGTTCGAAGTTGCGTCGCTGCTTAATTAGTACTAATTTTCATTGTACGTCATTAGATTTTCGAGGTTGCGTTGTTTTGGGTTCGAATCTTTAATTATTTTTGAAATTTTCTTTTTTTTCTTAAAGATAACACCACTTTTGTTTCTAATTGCGCCATGCCATTAAAACTTGGGGAATCCCTTTCTGACTGAAAACCAAACCAATTTTAATACAGTTTTATTTTCTCTTCGTTTTGCTAATTTTAGAATTCAGTTTCAATTATGTAATGTCTTGTGCCTTTTGTAACGTTTCAATTAATGTGTTATTCTTTTTTAAAAGAGAATAATAAATATTTACGGCTTGTTTCTGGTTACAAAAAGGTAAGTATTTTTCCAATTTATTTGACAGAGTTATATTATTTTTGTTTTTTTAATGTTTACTTTGATCAATTTTCTTTTTAAAAAGTTTTATTTTTATTATGCTGGAATCTATCTTAATTTTTTACATAGTTTGGTATAGAAAATCTTAATTCGCTTTGCGACTTGTTTTTTGGAAGGTAACCCCGACGCAAAGTGAAGTATTTTTTTTATACCACTAAAGGGGTAAACAAGCATACAGCCTGCCTGATAGTAAGCAGTTACCGTAGCTTATATACCCCTACAGCAGCACTGGAGGCACAACTGGCGTTGTGTTAGCTGGCTGTTGCCGACCCCGAAAGAACCTTATGACACCCTTTTTGAACAACTCCATTATTTATCTCCTTGGGAAAACCATGGCAGGGAGTTCATTTCATGACTATGGTTCTTGGGAAAAAATTCTTTTATAATTTATATATATATAACTCGTTGGTGTAATACCAATGTACTCTGTGTAAGTGCGGACTCGTAAATATAAATGTACTGCTTAAATAAGAAATCCATATAAAATTGTTCTTAAGACCTACAACGATATTGAATTTTATGATATATTTACGCAAATATTACACATTTTTTAACAAAAAAAATACGGGTTCATTTCTTTTAAAGAAGATGCCATATTTAATTTTACTGGTTATATGATCTCTCTTGTAAGAGACTGTAACACAGCAGCGCCTATTTCTGTCGTCAAACATTATTGAGATATGAATTCCGTTGTAGCTAGTTGGAGTTACGAGGGTAAAGGAAACATAACATATTAACTTATATTTTAAGACAGCGACGGTAACATTTTGTAGTATATAACATCATAAATCCCACCACATTGTTATTGGCGAATCACTGAAAATCTGAGAACGATTTATTCACCGTCTCACTTCGGCTAAAAAAAATTAGTTATAACTATAAAGAATATCTATTTTGACACTAAAATTGCTGTTGTAATATGGGGTTTAATGAATAAATGCGCGATATTTTCCCCAGAAGAAATAAAGGTATCGCCTAAGCCTTAATTAAGACAGGTCTTTTGGAAACAAACAGAATCCAATTAGACAGAATGACAAAATGAAATATCGTTTTTTTTGCAACTTATTGCCAAATTATTTTGTCAATTTATTATATCAGCCCTTTGACATTTGAGAAGAAGATTCAACAAGATTTCTTATTACTGAAACTTTCAACACTGGTCGATCTACCACCTTTATTTAAAGATACCAAAACAATGGGTGTTAAAGTATTCTAACAATTATTTTATAGAATAAACAGAAATTTAAAACGTCTCTCGTCTCTCGTCTCTCCATTGCCCGAATTTTAAATCTCTGTTTTAGTAAAGATCAAAATAACTATGAATTTCTCTTGTGCTCGCCGCAACATTGGTTTTTGTCGATATTGCTATCATATTATTATTATATAAAATAACGCCGTAGTATAAAAAAAATTTTAAGTGAAATTTTCATTTTGTTTTTATTCATATAGACAGCAATTTCTTTAACTGTCAAACGAAACTGGCGAATCTAAAATCATAGTCATTAATATAAATCCTTAATATGTATAATTCAATTAATAACAATTTAAAATATTTAGATATTTAGAATTCTTTGTGCTTATGCCTTTCAAAGTCGGAAACTTCAAAAGTTAATGAAGTAACTTTGAACTCTGTTACTTCGGGAAATGTGTACGAAATCGCTATGATTAATATTACATACTTTGTTTCGTATGTATAATTACATAACTTTAATTTCCTAGTAAATAAATAAAACGATGTGCAGAAATTAAAACACGTCTAATGTATGAATATTTTATAATTACTGAATTTGAAAAGAAAGAACTTTTTTTTTTCGTCTAACAAATGTCTTTCAATTTGTCAAGCTTTTTATTTCTAATAATAAATTTTAATTTAATTGGAACATTCTCCTCCTTTTATAATAAAAAATAGAGAATCACATAAAAAAATGATTTCGTTGTGTATGTATATAAAAAAACTTTAAATGCCAGTAACCACAGCTCGAACTTCAACTAATTTAACTTTTACAAACACTACTGTATTTGGATACCAGTAAATTTCGACCAGTTTTATTGGCACTCCGAAGTTTTTCGTTTTAAAACAAAATTAACATCGTTAGTTATCACTAAACGTTTTTTTATAGAGTGGGCACCTTAGAAAAGAGAAACAGCAGCTAATTGAATAGTAAGCCATGCTCTTGAAATATTTTTTAAATAATCATTTTTTGTCGAAAGTAAATAGTGTTCTATGTGGCTTTAAATAACTTATTACACCCCGAAAGAGGCAGTGGCTGAAAGTACGAACATTAAGTTGGCCTAGATAGTATTTACTCACAGCTTCTGCCGCTATAAATAAAGCGACTCGTTAACGAAATAATTGCTACACATATTAGCTATTGTAACCTTATAAAATTCTGGTTAACGAAACAGTATTATTTAGATTCCGTATAAAGTGTCTAGATCAATAAGATAAATAAAAATTACTTTTTACATGTTTTTCAAAGTACTAATAATAGATAGAATAATTTTTTCAATCAATTAATAATTTAAATTTAAAGAGATGTTTGTAACCTTAAAAAAATCATATGAATATTTACTTCTACGATTTCTTGCCATTTAAGACTTACTTAAGGAAATAGCTGAAAACATAAGACTCAAAAGACAAATATTAACAAAAATGGACGAAAAATGGTTTACTGTTTACTGATAGATGTTTGAATTTATTAATATACGTAGGTAGTAGTTTCTGTTCAACTAGACTAAAAGAACTTGAGGGTATGTCTGGTGATGATGTAGATGTATTACATAATAGATTACGCTACTACCTTAAGATTAATATTATTTATATTTACCTATGTCTTAAATTTAAAGACAGAAACACAAAAATTATAACAGTCAAGCAACTAAAGAGTAAATGCAATAAAAAATTAAATGCAATGCGTGACAAAAAATTTATGAAATGGAATGCAAATGAAAATTTAGGATGTTGTATTTACAAGTTAGTGAACAAATGAAAGTTTTTTAAACCAGAAAAAATTTTCGTAATGATAAAATTTGCTTATGTTAAAACATCAACAATAAGTGTAACATTTGTAAAGTCATCGTTGGTTATTGTACTAATATCAACTAAGTAGTCAAAGCTTTGTTCAGTTTTCAGTGACGTGTCACAAACAGTCAAAGAGCTTTCCCGCTAGTCCGCACCCGGGATTATTTCTCCGTTTTCCATTTGTGCGAACACACACACATACTATGAAATACATCAGAATTAAATTGAGCTTTAACAAAATAAGTTCTCACGTGGAATAATTTAAGTGTAATAATCAAAGCGGATGTCTCATTTTTGGTACTAGGTACTTATAGAATAAGTACATATGGTTTCCAAAAGAGAATATTACATAATATGCGGGTGCTTTAAACATCTAAAGTTTATTTATATGTTAGAAGATTTTTAAAACCTCTAAGATTTCCATGAATAAAATTTTAACATAACCTTTCGGTATTACAGTTTGTAACTAATTTATAACTGTTCCCATATATAATATTGGTAAGGTTGAAAAAAAAATAATGAAAGTATAACTAATAAACTTAGCTTTCCTATGTTTTTTCATTATAATGAATTTATTTGAGCATTTAAGCGACCTATAAACGTATATCGTCCGAGTACATACAGAGTATGCTGCAAATCGATAGATATTGAAAACCGAGAGACGTGTCTCGTAATAATCTATGGGACAAAAGCAATGAAGAGAATTAAAAGAGCAATTGTTTTTTCTTTGATTTCATATTGAATTCTCAAAATAATTTATTTGTATTTTTGTGTAATTGAGATGTTTTACGCTATATTACAAATTTGAAGTTTTTATTGTTAGGTATTTGTAAAACTTAGAATTAACTTTTTGTAGAAAAATATATAGCTAACATGATTTGTCTTTATTATATTCTTTTAAATAAGTAATGCTTATTTTATTACTACTATCACTTAGGTTAAAATTGTTAGTAGTCGTTAACGTTACAATGAATTTAATATCTTAAAAAAGAATAATCTTAAATGAAAAATTATTTATATAATAAAATCCGGGCACATTTATATAAAAAATGCCTGGAAAATATAATACAGCTTTTTGAAAATCCTTTATGTTGCCGGACTACCTACTAGCGCAGATTCGCGTTAATATCCGCTTGAAAGAATTTTACTTCATTATATTATAGTTATGCGCTTGCTCATAATAATATAACGTAAGCTACAACGACAAATACTATACCACATTGCACCCATTGCCTGAAGACATAAGATGTTTTATCTCATTATCCAAAAAATTTTACTAGTAACAACACTCTTGAAACTCAAATACAGTACTACTTACACACTACTGTATAGTGACAGAAATAGGCAATATGATGGTATCTAATAAACTCTTGAAAAAAACGTTAAAAACTCTGTTCGTTAATATCGCACCGAAGAATATATAAACAAAGTAAGAGCACTTTTCATCCCTGAAAATCCTTCATTCCAAACACGTAGACAATATTTCGAGTTAACTGTACAACCCTGAATCACAACTCTTGACAAACGTCCAACTTTTGCAATAAATTTATAGCGGGTCTCTTTATTTCATCAGTTCCTTGGTAAAGACGAGAAGTGATTGGTTGTTAAATTTTTTAGCAACACGGCTATACGTTATTTTTAGCATACTAAGGTAATATTTAAAATTATTTCTAGCAGTAATGGTAATTATGACTCAGTAAGCAATGTAATGTTAACTAAACATTTGATCTAAAAAAGACTCCATTAATATTTGATAATCGGTCTGCGAAAACAATGACTGTTATCAAAGTTGTTTAACCCAACTACTAAAAATTGTCTATCAACAAATCTAAATCCTGCGAACGGTTCTCGTCCCAGTTACCGCAATTTGTAAAATCTAAGTTCTTGCTAGTAATAATATACAGAATTGAGAATTAGTTACTTACAACAGATCTAATTAAATAGCACAAAGTTACGTAAATGGTAATAAAGATAGTGACATCTTCTCCTCTCCTCCGAGTAATCAAATAATTAACGAATGTTAAATCGACAGGAATACTAAGGTCACTGGTATTGCCAGAAAAGCTTGCTAGTATCTACGAGTAACGTGTTTTGCTAACGTCTTAGTGGCAATGAGCAGTTTCTTGACCGATCTCGTATCAATGAACGTAGCAGTAACAGACTACCCATTTTGTAAACTGAAAATGGTGAAGTTCACCAAAAACGACTGAAAGTAAGTAGCATATTATTGATCGATGTAGACATCATTGAAAAAGATTAAAATCTTTATAATGATGTTGGTTTATGACCTTTGAAAATATCTTTATAATATTAGATAATAACAAAAAATGCGTTCCTATACTTTCAAGCCATGATGAAGCTAATAACTTGTTTAAAACATATTATAACTGGTTAAGAATGTAAGTGTATGTATTTCTACGTTTTTTTTTTAATGTAATTAGAGAACAATTTTCCGACAAAATTTCAGGAGACTAAGTATTATTTGATTCGTACTCTAAGGGTGCACGTTTTCGCAGACAAGCACATTCTGTAGTAAGCAGATGAAAGACGTGATTCAATTTACATAACATGATGAACGGATTACTCGAAGTGAACGCTCATCCATTTATTCGAGGATAAGGCTCCTGAACCTCTTTTCGAAAGGTGTTTTTTAATTAATGTTCTTATTATTAGAAAAGCAGTGTAATATTAATTAAATACTTCTCAACATCATGATTGTAAAAACTTAAAGAAAATTTGTTCTAATTTAGTCTTAATGATTGCCCACCTTTTCCAATTATGTCTCTATAAGGTGTTTAAGTCTCTCCGGATTTCTGTATTTTTCCCCGTTTCTTTTATCATTATTTTTATCACAAAGGTTTTTTCGGAGACAGATGGCGGAGTTAAACTATGAATCATTATTATATATGAACATGATTTTAGTAGGTTACTTAATATAATATAAATTCGCACCTGTTAGATTTTCCAAAAATTTCTAAAACTACATAGAATTAACTCGAGATTCTTTTGGACAAGCGAACTTCTAATTAAAAAACGGTAAGCTAGGCGTTTACTATTATTAATAAAGCTTATTATAAATTGAACATGGAAATTAAAGAAAAAAAATTAAGCGTTCACTACCAATAATACATGTGAGAATTTACGGACCACTTTCAGTTTCTAAATCCTTCCAACGGTTTCACCTCAAACTAATTCAACTTTTGAGAACATGTTTTGGATGGCTTAGGAATTTTAAACATCATTCATTTTAACACAGCGATTTGTTTCTTTTACTTAAAATAAAAAAATCACCTGGAAATATATACATATAGACGCAGAAGATAAAACAACAAAATTATAATATTAAATTCCACGCGAATAAAGTAGCATGTAAAAGCTTGTTATAAATATTATTCGTCATTGTACAGCTGCCAACCAGACTCTCGAAACTTTGTTCAGTTCTCAGTGATATGTCATAAACATTCGAAGTGCTTTTCTGCCATCAAACATTGGGGTTTATTTCGCTATTCTCTGTATGCAAAATCATAACCCATGGTAATGCGAACATTTTGGAGTACTTACATATTATTCAAAAATATCTCTTGAAAGTTGCCTGGTAAAGTTTAGGAGATAACTTAAAAAAATAATTAATATAGGGTTCATGCAAGTATGTAAAATAACTCCAAGGGAATATTTCTATTATAAATAAAATTTATACAATTAATGGTCGTGCATTACAAGACATCCAGTCCAGCAGAGAACATTCATCTGTAGAGATAGATAACCAGTACAACATAGGGACCTTAAAGTAAAGAGCGTACCACTTCCTCCTTCAAGGTCGGCAGCGCAGTCGTGACCCTGCGGGTGTTGCGACTGACCATGGGCGTCAGTAATGACATCTCGTAAGAGTTCGCTCCTTTGCCCACTTTTATTTATATAAAAAAAAAGATGATGATGATTATGTTGATCACATTCTTATACATCACACAACATATTTGTTTCGTAAATATATTAAATTACAAAAATAAATACTATTTTATAGCAAAAGGTACGTTTTTTGTCCAACTGAGCAGTTTCTTTAGAAAATGTGAAAACGCTGTAAAAAGTTATTGTGTTAAGTAAAATGAAATGAATTTTACAAAGATTATAATAAAATTAAACTTAAATATAAAATCATTACGAATGATTTTACTATGCTATTGTTATTAAAATATTTAAAATGAAATCCAAAAATTGTTTTTTTCTTTCGTCGAGACGAAGAGACGGGCATGGCACCTGATGATAAGTGATACGCTTGCCCATCACGACGTGGCACTAGTTAGGATGTTATACACTACAGCATAAAGCGCTCACACGAGACAAAGATTTTCTTTACCCCAGTAATTCCTTTTGCTCACAATGCCGTCCAAACCGGAACAAAGTAATCTTTGCACGTTACTGTTTGTCGGCTGCAATAGGGACTGCAGAAGAACCTACATGGCCAGTTTCCGACATCAAAGACCTACCATTAATAATAATAATAATTCAGCATTCAATAATAATTCAGCGCCTCACGCTGCCGCGACACGAAGGCGGCAGAGGACTTATAGATATACAAAATCTACATAATACACAAAT
>DWLS01007604.1:0-10584 GCA_018246255.1 Pachliopta kotzebuea | reverse complement strand
TCAGGCAAGGAGAGCCCCACATAACCGTGCGCTCCGCCCCAGGGGCGCGAGGTATGCAATTTAATGCATTTCCATCAAGTAAATCAAAAAAAAAAAAGGCAGTACCACATTGCGCTCGTTGCTTTGGGACGTAAGTTGTTAAGTCTTGGTACCGCAGTAATTTCACTAACATAAAGCTCCTTTTAAACCAGAGGATAGTAATGTTTGTACATTACTAATAATGTATTAAAGTAATTTACACAGCTGGGTAGATTCTCTCCATTAAAACTACGCTTTAATTTAAAGTGAATATTTATGTACTCTATTAGAAAAAATATTTAATAGAATGAGTCTCTCTCTAAAAATGAATGTATGAAACGTTTTTGTTTTTTCGTGAGCACGCGCTGCCGTAATTGTGCCCTTCATTTCCATATCAATCGACATTAGGTCCCATTCGGGCGCGGGGCCCGCGAAAGAGTGTCCTAAACATTTTATTACATTCCTTGCACGTAAAATATAATATCCCCACCACACTCAGACGTACACGCCGAGAACGAATATCTAAATGTAATTTCCATGCGTTGTCCCCGCAATGTTTTCCCAGAAAATATTAACATAGAAGGCAAGGGGCTGAATCTCTCCTAAGTAAGTTGCAAAAAATGTACGTGATTTTACTTCAAAGTCCCTTTTGTCTTTATGGAGGGAAAGCATAAAAGTACAGACACGGGAATGGCACATACGAAAAAATTACGCTGCGTAATGATGATGTGCTCGCACTTTCTTTAAAAAAACAAAATATTCTCTTTTAAGAGTAACAGAAATGTATTCAAGGTAAAATAACTCGCTACTTTACTTAGATGGGAACTTTTGGTTACGAGACGGGGTTGTTGCAGGAGGTATAATATCTATTAAATTACTTAATTTAATAATCCCAGGGCTATAAAAAAAAATAAGTGTCTAAAGTACAACAGAGCAATATAATTATTAAATGATACACAACTTTTACAATTTTATCATTTCATAATTTACTGATACCAAATTAGCATTTTCCGTTTTATGAGAGTCTAGTTGAAATATCTCTGCCGTCATTATACGCTCAGCGTGTTGTAAAAGGCTAGTAAGATCTGAGTAATCCCAGAGACACAGTTACTTCTATTGTAACTGTGACCAACATTACAGAGGAAGACCACAGCTGTAACTGTTCTTTCCTGACAACCCTCCAACCTCCCATGGCTCCACGGATCCACAGGTCATACAGGTGAAATCGCGAAAGAGTTTTCTTATACTATGACGGAAAATAATTTCTATTAGATTCTTATAACAACAAAATTACCCGTAATCGAACTCACTACTAACACTACTCTATTTCCGGAGGAAAATGGCTTTGTACTTAGGTACAATTGGCGCTGTTAATGGAAGTAGAGTCCACTCATCATAGCCACAGGAGGTCATCATGGGGGTCGCTACGGGATATTTCGATATGTAAACACCTTCAATAATATATATGTTGGGTTATTTAATCCCGTAAGTCAATTTCAACGCCTGTGCCGACATTTTCTCATTTTAAGTACGATATTCCAAGCTAACGAACCCTTAACAACCTTTTATTCTCTGAAGTTTTCTATTGTCTTCATTATTTAGTACTTTATTTTATATTAATTTCTCTGAATGACTTGAAATTTAAGTATAGAACAAAACATTTCGCCTAACTGGTAATGCTTTATGGTATTATGTTAATTATAGGAAATAGGATTAGAACTTCACATTGCCATCTTGCCCTACGATAGTAATCTCTCGATGCTCTGACATTGCGTATGATAAAAAATTATAATTACATACAATAATACATGACTTTTAATTTATTAACATTGTAATTATACAAACAAATATTAAATTAGTACAAGTAAAATACTACACAACGAATTTAATATCACTTTCGCTCTTCGAAAGCTGTTAACTTTGTAGAAATTTCTTTTAGGAAAAAAATTATGAAAACAAGTAACTTAAACAAAAGGTTAAAACAGTAACGGTACTGTACAGTTATTAGTGACGGAGAACGTATGGTGCCAGGCCGCAACTTCTCCGGGCACGACCAACTTTACGATCTTTGCATCTCCAAGATTTACGACATCAACTGCCGGAGCCACAAAATATAAATAACTTTGCTGACGTACGGTTTGGAACAATATTATCTACCTACAAATTGGTCGTGGATCTCAAGAAATTTTAAAACAAAGTTTCTTTTCAAACAATCATTTAATTTATGTAGCAGTAGGACAAGCGAAAGCATTTTTTTCACATTCCGAAAAAACCACAGGTTACTAAGTTCATTTTTTAGTAACACTCATAACCAGATAAATATTTTACCGAAGTATATTAAGCTACACGTAAATCACATTACTCTCGCCGCATAATTTCAATTTGATTTTTATATAGTCACCAACAAAAATGGGAAAAATATTACCGTGATTTAATGTAACTCTTCATTATCATCATCTTAACCAATGGACGTCTACCGATGGAAATAGCTTTCTTGTAAAATGAACAGAATGAAAGAAAACTCTTCTCAACCTTAAAAAAATATTCAGGATGTTTACGATTTTCTCGCAAAATTCCTACACAGTAGAAAGTTTTAAAAATTTTAGTGTTTTTAAATACTTATAATGGTGTTATTTGTTAGCCAACAAAGCTCGGCAAAGCTTTTACAATCGGATAGCGAATTTTTTAAATGAAACATACATGTGTAAAAATGTGTATTAAAATTAAAACGTTTAAAATCGTATACAATTTCCGGTTAAACAAAGATCAAATCCAAGCTGACTGATAAAACGATAATGAGAGATACGGTAGGGCGGTTTCAGGATCGTAAAGTATAATACTGGTAATATAAATAAATATAACGTCTGCAGGAACCGTGTCCGCTAAGAACTATGTGCCGTTTCACCAATTTATTAAGCGCTAACACTTCAAACAGCATTAATGATTAATTCAATTGTCGGAAGCGAAGGTTCTCTTGGACAAAAGGTTGCACCAGTCTGAAAGGTTCGTTTAAAGAAGTAATTACACGAGCGGCAAGTTGGGGCGGTGCGGCGGTACAGCGACGTCGTTAGTATGCGACGCACGCTGCGCCGGCAGAGGCGATAACGCAAATTCGTTTGGCCGAACATCTCGCTAATAGAGTTTCACTAATTTATAAGACCGTTAAGCCACATCCAGACCGGACCTCCGTAATATTGTCCGCCGCGAACTTAAAAAGGATTTCACGGTGGAACCCGCCTAAATATTTAATTGGGCAAAATTTCTTGTTCACATCCGTGGGGTGAGAACGCTTAATCATAAATAACTTTTACGAAGTCGCTTCGTAATGCATTGTTCTATTCTTAATTCTCATTAATTTCTAGTTATATAGTTTATCTACTAGGTATTTATTTATTAAATTTTATAATAATTGCGCAAATTATACCAGATTATTAACACAGAACACTGAAACAACCACAAATAAAAGTTCATCGTACATTGACACTAAAAAATAACTCTTAAGAAATAATATATATACTTAACCACCCCATAACATATTCTTAAATCTATTGTACTTACGATTAAAAATAGTAGAAATATGTCCATGTTTATTGTACTCCTATATTTAATTACTATGATAGAAACTTACTAAAATAGCACAAAAATTAGACAGCAAAGAAAATTCTAATAATCCTCTACGATAAATTATGCATGGAATTCCAAAAATTATAATTCAGGGAAATTCGATGGAGATAGAGTAAAAGAACGCTGCCGTTTCTTCAGGTAACGTGAATAATATGACCCTACCTGGCAATAACACACACCGTATAAAACTTTAACCATTAAATCTAGGTATTTTGATAAACACAGTATGCCAGAGTACAGATGTGAGACCGTTATAACTCGCCTCAAAGTTTCCTTCCTCACCGCACGTCTCCTCTTTTCTATAAGCCAAGGTGACCGTGTAAGACGGTTTGTTCACTATTCTCTCGCAGCCACTTAATTCAAATAACTATATATAACTTATGTTAACAAATCCATCCCACTTATGCAATCGGATAAGCCCGCGCATTATGAAAAACATTCTTAATTAAAATCTTGATGTAGTTTTAAGCCAAGAGCCGACGGCGCACCTGGGGAGCTTTAAATTACAACGACTCATGAGTACCCTTGACGAAAAAATACTCATGAAAAACTGTACATAACTTTAAGACTGTTTCACAATGCCTTAGTTTGTTAAATGGTATTTATATATTGTTCAACTATTAGTATTGGCTGCTGCTATAAATTACCTGAACAAACAAATCTATAAATTGCGAATATTCCTTCGTACAAGTTTTCCTGTCTACTCGGCAGATACACAGTGCTTGATATTATTCAATGTTTAATATCGTAAAAAAACTGAGTTTAATATCGTAATCCACTCATACAAATTAATGTAATTCCTGAAAACTATCTGTATGTATATTATGAATGTATACTTCATAGTGATAACCTTAAAAAGTGAAGACGGAGGGAGATACATTTCGTTTTAATTTATATATCATGATAGAAGCACTGTTTTATAAGTAAATTAGCTGAAATTTTTCTTTAAGTAATATAAATAGACCGTATTTGGTTAAATTTGCATATACTTAAATGACTTTTTTAAATAATAATGGATTATGGTCATTCTACATATCATTTTATTAAAATAATAACACATGAACAAATAAATGTTTCATTACTGGATGGGAAAAACTTTACAGTTTTTTTATCCTTATTGTGGTAATAGCTATTTATTTATTCAAATAATTATTGTAGTATTTGTAATTTATGTACTCATTAAAAATGATTTATATTATATAACATTTTGTATTATATAAGTACCGTATACTTTTTAAGGTATATTTTTTATTCCATTCCGTTGTACGTTTGACTACCCTTATACACTTACTCTTACACTAGGGTCACCTGGTAGAAAACTCAAAGTCACCTGTACAATTATATTTCCATGCAATCTATATTTGCCATTACTTTACAGCTATGTACAAAGTAATAAAAAAAGACAAAGATTTAATTTGTTTTTCAGTTAAAACTTCAAATTTTTCGTCATAAATACCAAGTAATTACCGCCCTGGGTCAATTAAGAATAATTATGTTTCAGTAAAGCGTAACGTGACGGTAAATATTCATAATTTATTTAGAAACATGAGGGCCTGCAGATCCCGCGCAGTTTTGTCGGCCCGGGCGTCGTTATATCGTCTCAGCCACTTTACGTTAGGAAAATTTCATTTTGAAGGGTCTGTTCTCCCCCTTAATGTAATATGTAATTCGTTTTAAAACATCCCGTCTCTGATTTGAATAAAGTTCACTAACTCGCCATATATAAGATATGTTGTTTTAAAAGTTTAGCAGTAGTGATTTTTAAATTTCATTTTACATGGAATTAAAATAAAGAACTACCATGTATTAAATATTATATTTTATTGTGGGTACTTTTGTTACGTTATTTATTTATTTATTCGTTTGTCGATTAGTCAGTTCGTATTTTATTTATAGTAATTTATTTATTTTAAATTTATTGCAACGCATCACCTTCAGCCGGTAAACGCCCACTACTAAATGTAGGCCCCCCGAAGATCTCCACTACGATCTGTATTGCAATTCTTTTATTGAAATTCGTTTATTCCAATTTATATTAAAAGTAAATATGATCATACAAAGATCAAAAATAAATAATATGCAGATATTTAAAAAAAGCAGTAGTGCTTATTGAGGAGACCAGCATTCACAAATAGTAGATCTCCATGGTCAATAATATGAAAAATTAAAACGATAGAGTGCTCAAAGAGTATCAGTTACTTTAGTGCTAACACTCGCCACTTGTTGCCTCCAAGTAAGAGTAAAATCGATGTGAAGACCTCCAATAATATATCACTGATGTTGATTCTATAATATTACTGTCATATATTGCAATGGTAATTTAATTACATCCAGTTTACGAATAGCCCGATGGTTTCTCACTACAATGGCCTGACACTTGGAAGTGCTAACAAATAGTCCAAACATTTAAGACTAACCCTACTCCAAGTCCTTGTTGATTATGCCTCCCGCTACATGTACGCTATCCACACTCCCTTATGCGTATGACTGCTAATCTTGAATATACAGATGATACGCACTTTGAAGACGAGAAGTAATGAGATTGAAGAATATTGATAATAATAAAAGAGATAATGTACCGCCCTTAGTAATGCAGGTATTAAGGTTCGACCAGATTGATGAGTTCTACTATTTGCTGACCTTCTCAAAGATAGGAAGAAAACCAATCTATCGCTCCGGAAGAGATCATTGAGTGGAAAAGAATTTGAAGCAGTATCACAATTACATTGATTTTATTTATATCTGGTCTAATATCACAACACAATACAGGATACTATTCTTTTCCTAAAGTTGGAATTGTAATATTGGCCAATGGAACAATATACGCTTTACATCAGAGTTGAGGATAAATTTCACAATCAAAAGTTTATTTAATATGTTAAATTCCGAAATAATATATAATAAGTATATATTATAATAAGTAAAGTCCAAAGATCTCAAGTTCGAAAAATGTCCGTTTTATCTTCGTCAATGTTCTAAAGTTGCAAATCAGCACTTCTGCTCCGAAATGCACAACGAGCGTCATGTAAAGCTGTTTTATTTACACTGCCGTTAAAATTTACTCGAAACTCTAAAAGAATAGGATATAAAGAGCAAACTTGAGTCTCCAAAATAAAGTGAGGCGTCATGCTAAGCTATGCGACATGTTACTCCGGAACTGAGACACTCCGCGTCGAAGCACTTTATCTCACACTTTCAACTTCTTCCTTTTTGTTACAAAATGCAACCCGTGTAGATAATTTACTAACTCAATATTTTTAGCACTTACAAACCTTTCTTATTCCTTTTAATGCAAGTGGTAAAAGAAGTTTGGGTGTTTTAATGAAGATTTCAAATTTTGTTTGTAGCTGTGAAGTAAAAATAAGTTTTTAAATATTTCTTTGAAAATGCAAAAGTTTGCGCTCTGATCGTTTGTTCTGCTTAAATTCACGGATTAGAAGTATTTCTACTAAATATAGATAGCATTTTCTATATCAGTATTAATTAATAACAGGCTTTAGATTAGAAAGTAGTTAATGCCTTTAAAGGAAACAAAACGAAATAGAAACCTTTATTAACGTTACTTGATTCGTTCCTTTTAAAAATCACCAGTGAACAGGCAGCGACCGGAAGTAAACGGGTCTGGAGAGGCACGATCTAACTAGAATTTATATCGTGCGAGGAGCGCTGTTAAAAGTAGGCCGGAAATCGCATTAAGACGCCTTTGAGGCAGTTAGCTGACCACTCTCTTCGAAAATATAGCCAAAGCTTTCTCAAAAGAAAATTCCTGCGTTCAATAAAACAGCACCTTTTTTCAGGTTATCAATGTTTGTTTACACATTCATTTTATTTTAAATTAGGAAATATTATAAAAATATATTGTTACTAATTCGATATATTAAAAAAATTTTCATGTATCTTTGTTGTTATGACAAACAACATGGTAACCATATCAAATCTCTCCTTTCAATACTCACAGCACATTTTCGATACCAAAAAAAAACGAAATTCCATTCAGATAAAAAGATTACATCTCCGTATTGGAAAAGGATAAGAATGCGTTGTTCTGTTATTTCAAGTAGATTACCCAAATTCCGATGAACGTCACGGCACAAGTCGTGGTTATATACGCGGGCTGCCGAGCTCGGCCTCCGCTTCGTTCCTCCCGGCCTACTTCACCTTACAATATCAGGGTTGTACCTTATCCACAAACACCGTACTGGAAATATTTATACATAAATAAATTCCCACCTATGTGTTGGAGAAAACCCAAAGTCCCAGAAATAGAATCATTAAGTACAGCAAAGAATAGGCAAATAAAACAACTTAAATTTTGTAGATACACTTATTACAAACCTTTGTGTTACCTGTGTAAAAAATAATTCATAGCTAAATTTCATTACAGCAAAGATTTTTTAACTCTTTACTAGCCACCAAGCTCTACGACATTTCAAAATCTTTTCCACCTCTAGCATTTATTTTATGTTATCAAAATTCCGTACTTTTTACATGTTTTAATGGCAAAAATTGCATGAAATACATTGGTATTTTGTAGGAGATAGGAATAAGTGACATACTGTGGGAATAACTTATTTTTGTATTCAACAGAAGACTGCTTTCGGTTCATAGTTATATAAATGTTTACATATAATTATAGCTTCTCCAAAGTGTTTTTCGTGATGTCTGAATTTGGTGAATGTATATTATCTTATATTCATGAACATGTAAATGTTTTACTTCATTACTTAATTTATGATGGAACGTTCATCGAGGAATAGTTCTTTGGCATTCTCAAATTCCAGTACAACCCTGTCGCCGATAGTTCGATTTACCTGTCTCCCGAAGATTTCGCTTCCCTCTAATATGAAGGCCGATCTAAATTCATATGACCCGGGGAACGTTTGTTTCTAGAATACTTTCGTCCGCATCCGGATCCCGCCGCTCCTTTCTGTTTGTATGAGACACAAATGCGCATGTTTGCATTTTTATCTTTTTGTTTTCGTGTGGCGAATATGAATGCAGTCTTTCTCTAGATGCAAGAAAGTAAATTACAACTATTCTTTCTGAATTTCATCAATACAATCGCATTTAAATTTCCAACAATCACTTCTTCGAAATTATTGTTACTGGTTATAATAGAAACGGGTTTCTTTAATCAGCACCATTAAAAAATGCATCGAACACGCTGGATTTGTTATCGCCCAAATGTTGACTTTTACTACAATGTTTATCAAACACTAGTAATTTAACTATAGACCAAAAAATATATTTTAAATTAAATCTAAACAATAAAAAAACAAAACCTATGAATAGTTTTGTACAATATATAAGTAAGCATCAATTAAAAAGAAATTAAAAAAGAGTTTTAGATTTTTTAATACCCATTTCTATATTTCGAACATGATGAAACTAAAGAGATAATACTAGCTTATTTCAATTAATCCCTGTACCAAGTCGAGCAAATTATTTGTTTATATATTTATAAACAAGAGATGTGCTTCACTCCAGTTTGGACATTGTTGATATATAAAATAATAAATTTCAAGTACCCTTTACATTTTTAAAGAAGAGAAAAGTTTAAAAAAAGGTGGAGTAACCAAGTACAGCTCAAGCAAGTCTGTAATAGTAATATCATAAAACTTTTGCACTTCGCCGTGAAGCTTCTGTACCCAACATGATGTCTCTAAGAGCTCCCTTTGGGTAATCAGAACTTAATGAAAAGTGCGACCAACCGCCTCCCGCAAGCTTACCCAAATTTTAGGGGTCACGTAAAATATCAAAGAGACTAGATGAAGTGGCCGGAGATTCATTGCTCTTCCTTGTTTTTATTATTCTTAAATAGCGCACCCAAATACATTAATATACTTGTAACATAAACCGAAGCTGCAGTAAAATTCTGCCGCAACCGACGGCTCCGTGTGTATCTCGTAAATGTTTAACAGTAAGTCCGTGTGTATGCCTCGCCTTAAAATATTTTATGGCTACATATTTTAGTTACCACCTAAGAATTCTTTAGCAGCTTTGCGCTAATAAAGAAAAAATATCAAGTACAAGTTATGTTTGGTAAGTAAAATTCAATGTTGGTATTTTATAAATTTCAAATAATAAAAAAGTGTTGTATTGTTTATCATGTTGACTTTCATTGTGAGAAAAAACAGTAACATTGATATGTGAAATTTTTCATAAAATTTTAATAAGTTAGCAACATTAACATAAATAACTTAATATAAACTTAAATATATAGTTTAACGATTTTAGTATAACTAAAGTTACAATAATTAAATAGGCGAATAAAAATTATTTGTGGGAACATACAACTTATAACCAGTAAATAAAACACATACTAAATAAATCAAATCCAAATAATACTTTCTTTTTTATGATAGTTATGAGTATTTGTGTGTTTAAAACAGTGATCGCGTAGGTTGGCAACACTGTCGTATTATCAGTAAAATATAAACGATAAAACTTTCGTCAATAACAAGTAATTCCTTCCATTACACACCGACAATCATCGTCATCAGAGAAATCAATAATAAACGTTAATCACATATGTTTATTTTATTTTTTTATTACCATCGTCTAAATTGTGAAAACTGTTAAGGTCTACAATATCCATTAGGTTTAATTAACATTGCCAATTAATTAATCCGATAATTTCTTGTTATGTATAATCTAAAATTAAATTCCTTTATTAATATTTTCTCTATGCACTATTTCCTACTTTGAAATTATCGAATTTATGTAAGGTTAAAGGTATATTATAAAGACATTAGGGGCAAAGTTAATACAGAAGTAATGTTTTTTATGGAAT
This sequence comes from Pachliopta kotzebuea, assembly GCA_018246255.1. Taxonomy (NCBI): domain Eukaryota; kingdom Metazoa; phylum Arthropoda; class Insecta; order Lepidoptera; family Papilionidae; genus Pachliopta; species Pachliopta kotzebuea. The sequence continues at coordinate 149 of DWLS01007604.1, read as the reverse complement.
ATATCAATCGACAAATTACGCGTAAAGGAGTAGATCCTTTAAGCGTATTCTTTTGATATTAAACTTTTTTTCTTTTTTTTTGATATGCTCTTTTATTTCTCGGACTATTGTCGGAGACCTTGTTTGCTTATCAAATACTTGTTTGTTTT
>DWLS01007603.1:0-10584 GCA_018246255.1 Pachliopta kotzebuea | reverse complement strand
CGAGCGCAGGGTCAGATGAAGCTTTTACGGCCATAATAGTGGCCGAAAGCATCGACATCACCCGAAAAAAAAAAAAACTATGAGATTTATTAAATATTAAAAACAAGAGTAAAGTGTTATTAAGGCGACGAAGTGTGAAAATTAAGAGGAATCTTAATGAGAGAGAATTGTTAGAGAAAAGTAGAAACACTTGAAAGTGGAGGAATTAAATTTAAGTGATGAAATTTAGGAAACTAGAGGCAACGTTCAGGAAGTCGTTGTTGGTAATGACGGCGAAAACAGACCATCCGGGGGAAGCGTCAGAGGGAGAAAGCGAAAGTGCGTAATATTCGTTTAATAAAGAGACGTTTTGAATTGCAAATTTTTACGTCACTTCATTAAATAATAATTTTAAGAACAAGTATATGAAATTTTTACGTAGATAATACAGCACTGGTATTAAAAGTTTCGTTTATTTATTTGAAGAGGAGACAGGACGAGCAAGGCGTTCATTTGATGGTAAGTAATACGCTTGACCATAATAACGTGGCGCTGGTTAAGATGGTGTACATACTACCACATTGAGCTCGTTGCCTTAAGACATAAGGTGTTAAGTACTCCTGTGATTTCAAAACCGTAAAAGCACCCATCAAATCGAACACAGTAATGTTTTAGATTACTGTTTGGCGATAGCGAAAAGAGCTGCGGTGGTATCTACCTAGACGGTCTCTTGCAACAGGGACCTATCACCAGTAAAGAACTTACCTTGTAATTAATATAAAAGCGATGCGTACACCAATTATACAGTTTTACATATAAATTATTTATAACTTTAATATAAATTTTTAATGTCTATCATTATAAAAATGTTTAAATCAACTAATATTATAACATCTGCATTATCATAGAAAGGCGGAATGGTCCGACTTTATTAACGTTATTGATATCGACAGAGAACGTGAATCGGAAACAAGACTGGTAGAGGTCAATGTCCTGTACAATGAATAAAAGCGTATCCCGCAGACGATGAAACAAATAATATGAATTCTGTTTTTAATCCCCCTTTTAATTACTATACAGGTAGATATTAATTAACAAAGTGTTAACAAGTTTTCTTAGTAATCGTTTAAGAACAAAATGTACAATACTATTTAGTGTTCGCTTTCATATTTGATATAAAGTAATGACGGCTTAGGTTGTATACGTATAGGAGGTGCATAATGGATCCCCACTAAGTTTAAACCTCCATGACTAAAATGACATGTTCCAAAACTACTTAGTAGAATAAATAGTTATGCTTCTCTCCTTGTGAAAAAAAACAACGGTTCCTAGTAGTGCGTACATTAATACAAATGATAAAAAATATAATTTGATTATTTATATATTCCGAATATTTCCATATCCCCAATCAGGCCGTTGGCACAGAAATGTCACATTTTATGATGTCATGTATTATTCATATTGCGCATTCCATCTCCCATACAGTACAGTAAACTCGGCATTCCTAATTACAGCAGAGAAATGAGCATCAAACAATCGGATCGGAGGCCGCTGACCTGTCTTAGACCATGCGCGCCGTTGACTCGTTGTTTGTCATTAATATTTATGGGCTGCAGTCTTCCATCCAGTGCTTCGGGGAAGTGTACACCTGACCGTTTATCCGCTGCCTCTTGTGTTACGTGTTAATTGGTAGCAGAACTAACCAGCATGTTTACCAGCAAATTGTACTAGCAGTATTTTTTTATTTACATTGCACAGAAATATCTATAAAAAAATTAATGGTGTATTTAACAAAACGTAACAAAAGTGTATTTATTCTTTATACTTTATTATGTATTATATTCAACTTGAATAAATATTATCTGGTAGATATACGCCTTATGTCAAGTTAGTGTCATATAGGACAGACAAAGCAATCACAGTTTCCTGCCGAGCTATTCGTAACAATATCCTTTGGAAGTTCTTGTGGATCGTTAAAGAAATGTATGCTTTTTCTTCAACTTATGAGTAATTTCTTGCAAAAAGCAACTTTATTTTTAAACTGTACATTTCTTAATTTATACCGACGGTTTCGCCGACGACGGCATCACGTCAATCTTGACGTGATGCTCCAGCAACAAATGATACTAACCGTGATTACTTGAATAGTTCTAAACCTTGGCACGCATATAGAGTCAACAATCTTGACATCGTTGACCCACGTTATACTTAAATGTATATAAAACTAACGAGCTTTCGTTAGATAACGGTTCTTGGAGGAATTTACGGTATTTCGACAAATCAAAAATCAGCTATTGGTAGACTCGATTGCGAGATGACTATCTAAATTTAACGTGTGATAGCATTACACGCTTTAAATTATCCGCTCTCGATCCAGGCTTGATTGCTTCGATGAGATTTATACAGAATTATTAATGCGCTGTCAACAAATTTAGTGTACGCCATTAACCATAATGCAATCTAATGGTGAAAACCGGTCGCCGTGGTCTACAGTTAGCAATGGATCGATGAACAGATACATCAAGATAAACAGGCATTCTCTCAGTGATTGTCTGCTCTCAATTGAATGAATGTTCCGACACACATTATGTTATTATCGTGTCGAGTGGCAATAGCTTTATGTACATTGATTTTTGACGTCTGTAATTTTGTTATTAAGTCTTTATGATCAATTAGGACTTTTTAAGGAACTACAGTTACTTGAGTTCTTTATGTTTGAGGACACAGAACAAATGTTTGTTTACAAAACGGAAGTCTCACTTCCTATGAACACTCGTGACGGAGATTACAGCCATTAACTTACTTGTTTATCGTGACTTGATAATAGTTTTCTGAAATTTGAGTAATTACTCTGCGATGATCTTTGTTAATTTTATGCTTCGAAATCATATATGAAGTTTGTTATCTATCATTATAAAAAATATTGAAACAAATTCACAACCATAACTTTCGAAAACTTTTACTTTAAAGCTCTATTATTTGTCCAGTCTTATGATATAATATATATTTAAAAACATCAGTAACAAAATCAATGTTTTATTCGGTTTTAAACAAATGTTTTTAAGAATATTTTGTGATGACTCTGCACCGCAAAATACACACGAACTCTTTTTAAATCCTTAGTTGCTTAAATTTTTGTGGATACGCCAATCTTTATCAGACCACTTAGTAGTCTACAAGCGTGCTACAGTATTCCCAGAATTTAACTTTACCGTTATTTATGTTGCCCAGTACAAAATGAAAACAAACATGAAATTTTTGTGTCGCAGTGCATAAGGAGGTACTTTATATTTTTGTTATTACTTTGTTATTGTAATTAACATATGTATATGAAATTATTATCATGCATTGAACCAATCCAATATCATAAATTACTCTTTTCAGTCTCTCCTATCTGAGTGCATCAGCGTAAAAGAAACACTTGCTGATATAAATTCTCCATAAAGCTTGTAATTTTTAAACCGGAAGAGCTATATGGATACTTTTTCGGAATAAAATGAAGTACATGATAAAGAGGCGAGGAATCTGGAATCCAAAGTCTTCCGGTTAAGAAAAAAGAATACATTGAAGCTCTTACGGTTAACAAGATATGAATAACTCAAATCAAAGAAAAAATAGAAAAATATCATTATCAGTATATCGAAATCATGACCTTTCTGTCCAAAGCATGAAAATTAGCCCCTAGGCCATTCCGGCACATTCCAATCTTATACAGTAATAGAGACCTGGATGACGCATACGTCGACTTTCCCGCTTGTTTTATTTGTTTACTACTGGTAGGTAACTGTTAGTGGAGACCATCTGAGTAGATACCACCGTAACTACTACATACGTATCATCACACTAATGTTTAGTGTGGAAACATTATGTTCCGATTTAAAGGGCGTTGTAGCTATTAAAATTACTGAAGTATCGAGATCTTGAACCTCGCCTCGAGCCGATATCATCACATCCTAACGCCACGTTATTAACACGCGTATTACTTACCATCAAGTAAATGCCGCGCAATAAAAAAAAAATTAGTTACTGTTACCGTCTTATTGAATAAACTCTTTTTTGTTGAAGTAAAAATTTTATGAACGTTTTCATGCGTCATCGCTTTCTTCGAATAAACCGCTCGGAATGTTCTTTACATTTAAAGATTCCTTGAAGTGTTTCCATTAAAAAATATACAAATACTATACGTATTTTAGCACCTTTTAACATCGTTCCCTTACTTTATTCTAAGAAGGACTATATGGAGACGAAAAAAATTAAATAAATCAACATTCGCTTATACATTGAAAAGTTGTATTATGTTTGGTTTAGCAATACTGTTAAGTAACATTGAATGAGTATTACATTATCTCGACCCAGATATTTCTGACCTGAAATCCCTGTAACATTTATAATATGTAAGTCAACGTGATTTCTATGGATTCTTTTGTCAAGGATTACGTATAACTTTAATATGACTTTCAATATCCTATTTATTAAAAAAATTCATACATTTACAGTAATAAGATATAATGCAAAATTTTGTCAGATATAAGAAGTGATGAGCCTATAAAGAAAGTCAAAGTAGTTTAATACAACTCATGTGGCCATCATACATAACTCTGTTTCGCAGGTTGAATGATATTAAATGTTATAAAACAAAAGTAATAGTTTTATCCATATTTTAAGCTTTTTAAACATAAATGGTTACTATGATCCGTGTATCATGTTAAGTTCAATTAGCGTTTCCAAACGGCCCATTAGTTGATCCGCTTCATCATCGTACCGTAATAAAATTGCATTTTATACGGGATCGGGGCGTGCCGGTACTAATGTAACCTATACGGGTTCTAATACAACATTAAATCTTCCATTTGGTAGCTTCCGAAGCAAATAATGGTGTGTTATAAGTTTAACGCCAGATTTTTGGCGGTAGGTCTCTGTTGCTAGAGACCGTCTAAGTAGATATCATCGCAGCTCCTGTTGCAGCCGACGAAGAGTAGTATACAAACATTACTCGCATTCCAGTTTAAAGGGTGTTGTAAGCTTGTAAAATTACTGCGGTAACGAGACTTGTATTAACACCTTGTGTCTCAAGACGACAAGTACAGTGCTGCTGTGAATACCATCTTAACTAGCCCCACGTTATGGGCAGGCGTAGAACTTACCACCAGGTGAATGTCTCACTTGTCCCGTGGCCCCGTCGAATAAAAAAAAATTGCGCTTGGAGACCCAAAACTTGTGCTTCCAGAGGTATCATTCTGTTCTTTTGAACTATCGTTCTTGGGTATTAAAAGTCAAAAACTAGTAGTAAGATTGTTTTTATCGAAGAAAGGAGTGAATACAGCAATGATTGGAGAACAAATGTTTACTTAAGGAGTTGCCTCAATAAATTGTTTTTATGTATGTAATTATATATATTATGTTGGCGTTAAACAATAGAATCTACCAAAGATAGCGCGTCATACTGTTAATTTTAAGCAATAATTAATTAATTGTAATTATGATTAAGTGTTACATGAAAAATTCGCACACGCTTGGCTATCAGCCGCTCATGAACCCGTAGAGGTTGAATACGTTGACCTCTAACATTTCTTATTTGACCAGTCGAATATTTATCAAGTAACACTTATTATTCAATTATAAAATTTTAGCTAAATTACTTATCTTGAACTTCAAAAGGGATTTAAGCAATTGTTTGTACGATGTTACTATTTAATGACAACTTACACGCTAATTTAATTAAACCTTCATCAACTGTCAAATTGTACTATTAGTTACAAATGAAATTTAATTTTGTCTATGGAAATTGAAATTAGTTATAACGACACTAATTAATCATTCTGTGTATCCATTAATGTAATTAACGAACACAAGTGTTTAAATTATATTTCCTACGTATACTTGTATTTTTTTGTGTTAATTATAAAGGATTTCTTTAGGAAAGTTGAAAGATTTGTTTGTGCATTTATCAGATGATGATTAACTACTGCTACTGCCTTTCTAAAAAATAAGTTTAAATCTATTATAAAACAATGTACTGATCCAAAAAAAATTCATTATTACTATGGACAGCATATTATTTATTTATGTTAACACATACCTTTTTTAAGATTTGATAAGACCTCTTTGTATTTCCTAAGAATTGCATTTGTACTTCAAAATGTCTATAAAGTTTTATATGTACAGAAATAGCTATGCTAAAAATTTACGTAGTAGACATAAAGTAAACCAAAAAAGTAATTATGATTATTATGCGCAAAATATTATATAAGACATAGACTGTCGTTTGCCGTTGCCTTTGTTCTTAAAGATCGTTTGGGTAACAACTGAATCATTATCAAGTGAAGCTATTGTTCACTGTTTGACGCATTGTGTTTACTTGTTCGACCTTAAATTGCAGGTCTGATACAAAGAATTAACCTTTACGTTACCATCTAAAATAACTTCGTTATTAAACATTGTCTACATTGTAAGTATCAACTTAAATTTAGAAATAATGTTATATTCTTCTAAATCAGCTAGAAAATTTTCAAACTGACCTGTCTACTCATTTAACGTTCTGGGTGCCGAATATCTGCTTATTAATTAACAAGAACCGTTGTGATTGAAATGCGACGCCAGCTTTTGAAGTCACCGAAAATATAACTAAAATAGGACCCGAACCTATAATTAGAGCGATAGGGGGACCTCGGTTCCCATAGCGGAATGTATTGGAAGTAATTTTAGAATGCATTTGTATGTCGCTGTTTGACTGGGATCGTAAATTTGTTGCTACTCTCCATAAATTGCTATAGAATTTTATAACAAATATTCGAAATTTATTTCTTTACAATCAGAGGCCAAAGAAATTCAATTAGGCAGACATATTTATATAAGAAATATTTTACTACTATTTTGTATAATAACATAATCTAAGAAGTAGTGATGGCTTAGATTGCTAACTGCTCTCGAACTATACGATGCTTTATCTTTCAGCCAACGAAAACATCAAGAAGAAGTCTACAACCGAGAATAACATATTTTAGAAAGCAACGTCGTTGATCACCTCGCACTTACCTACGATAATGAAATGGTCTAATTTGTCGTCGTGTGAGACAAAGTTCTGTGATGTCTATGAGTGATTAAAGATAAATATTATTACCAAAAAAATCTTGATCCTTTGAATCAATTAAGTTTGAATATTTACTATATACCACAATGTCGTATTTTCCGATGGCGTCTCGATTAGGAGCTATAAAGTTCAGATGTTACTCCGGATTCGATGTTTGTCGTGCGCTGACCTCGACTTAGTCGTTAAATGAAATGAACGTTTACACTGTAGCTGTATTTCAAGTCTTAGCTGGAATGTTAAATTTTTCACTTGAAATGAGCCGTGTAATAAAACAGTTCTTGACCTCCGCTGTTAAGACTGTAGTAAGAAAAATTTAATTTGCCGGCTATTTTATACCAAAACAGTACCCGTTCTTGTTTCGTTTTATTATAAATATCATTACTTACCTTTATATTATACTTATCTTTTAAGTTAATAATATAAAACAAACGTGTATTATTAATAATTTATAAAACCACACCGAATGAAATTTCGTTCGTTTGCTTCTGATTTGCCACATTTTTGAAGATACACAAAACTGGCGATTTTTATTATATCTCATTACCATGATTTTTTTACCCTGAATATCCACTATCATGTCATTTTATTTGCCACCTCATTCACTAATTTCATATTCCATACGTATGATATATTATAATTTCTAATTTAGTTTATTTTCATTACAGGTACGAGATATGTAATTCCTGTTTACAATTGGTAAGCTGTTTCATGTGACAATTCTTATAAATTATTTATTTCCATATCTTTATTTAATTTCTCTATATCATTCTAAATTTTTTTTTGCATGCTTGTATTATCATCATGTAATATTTAATAATGTCTGTATAATAATTATAACTACATTAGTATTTACAATCAAATAACAAAAACGTAGTATTTGTATAAACTGCGTAAACAAACACATAATGAGGAAATTCTGTTTACTCATGGCTATATTTTAATATATTAACATTTAAATAATAGATGTATTTCCTGTTCAAATTAATTTATTAATACTTCCTCTAAATTTTATATAGAAAAACTAATCAATTCATAGTACGTTTAATAGGCAATTAATCCAAACCCAGGTTTATAAAGATATGTGAATAAATGGTGTAAATTATTTCCTTTATCATCCTTTGTTGTATCTTTTTTAATAGCTTTAGTTATCTGCTTGCCTTATAACAGTCCCTGGTTCTACTTAAGGGTCAGGGCGCTTTTTTTAATCTCTCGAACTAGCTTCTCTGGCAATCACAAAACTGAAATAGAACAAGGCAGTATTTTTTGTAATACCTTTAAAGAGTACAGCAGTGAACATCCACCGGTTGAAATTATGATGATGAAGATGATGATTAATTAATTTCGTACTTCTATAAATCTGTTGCTATAACTTCTGTTTCAACATTACTGTGTTCCAACTGTTAATACAAATATCTTAAGCAGGCACACTGCTCCATCTACGGCCTGTGTCACGTTACTTGTTATAAATTTGAGGTGAATAGTCTGACTATTGTCGATAAAAAAAAATTACTACAGTATAGGACAAAATACGATAAACCTTACACTAGTTAACTACAATTACCATTTACGTGGTCCTCGGTGCGTGACGCGTATGGGACACGGATCGTCGACCCGCGCAAGGAAAGCCTACGCGTCTCACCACGAGCACAGAGGACTGTGACCTTTAATATTTATGGTAGAACAGCACCAACAATGCTTCGTTATAAAGGTATTAACAGAATCAAGACCTTGATTCACGCGAGGAATATGTAATAAGGGCGTTGGTTCATTATCGCTACGGAATTATATGGTGTAACGCCGACTTTGTACAGAAATAAATAGTGTACGCTGATATATAAAATGGTAACATAAACCATTTATTTTGAAGTTTTAAGACGAATGAGACATTCTCCTGATGGTAAGTGATATGCCTGCTCATAACATTCCGACACTGGTTAAGGTAGTATACACAACACCATAATGCGCTCGTCGTTTTGAACCATAAGGTGTTACCTCAGTAATTTCTCTTGCATAAAATTCCTTTCAAAACCAGAACACAGTAATGTTTGCACATTATTATTTGGCAGTAGAAAAAGGGAAGTGCGGCGGTACCTAGTTAGACAGTCTCCGCCAACGAAGACCTACCACTAGTAAACTATAATAATGAGCGTTAATAGAAGAGTTAATAATATTATATAATTATAATATGTAATATAAGTATAATTATACTCAATAACACAAATGTTCCCTTTGTATCAAATAATTTCGAGTACTATTATTATCATCGGTTATCTTGTTAGATTAGAATTTACACAAGTATAAGTAACATATTAGATCGATATTTGCTAGCGTATTTGGCTATCACGTTTATATCTTAAAACCTAATCACGGTCAGCCAACGGAGACCTACCACCAAGTTCACTCGGTTTTTGTGGAACTGCGGTGGTACCCACTTATACGGCCACTAGCAACACACAATCAGAAATATATATTTAATGACATATACTTTGCTTTCCCAACATTGTGAACTGACAGCTAAGAAAACAGTTCAGATAATTTTTAACTAAGAATGTATTAAAAATATCTTGTTAATATTAATATAGACTATAAAACTTCCAATGTCGTGCATCCTCAAAATCAATAGTGCATACATTGTGATAAATTAACGGGTATTCGTTAGTAATTAGTGAGAAATAAGAGTTATAACGAGGAGACAAGATGAGTCTTATTCACCTTCGCAATTTACTTTAAAAAAAAATCGCATTAAAATTACGCGTTAGTGTAAAAGAGTCAAATTTAGTTCATGTTTAAACTTGTACGTACAAGTTACCGGGGCATGTTAACAATGCATTATTAAGTTATCCGGGCCTGGGCGGCTTAATATGCGGTTGTGAGAAGTTGTCAATTCATCAGGGTCCATCATAGGGCTCCCGCGTCGATTTAATCTCAGTTATTATGAGAAACCGGCCATTAGCTATGGCAACGGGGCCGCGGTGCTCTTGGAACTGGAAACTGCAGCTTTCTCACGGGTGAACAATGTAAACGTTGATTGTTTGCAATTATGTTTCGTATTCGAGAATCGGTGTTACAGTCTTGTTTTGATGATGTCAACTGAATCGTCGCACATTTTGTTAGTAATCTTCTTTTTATTTAGATAGCGACAAGACAAGCAAGGTGTTGACTTGATGGTAAGTGATACCCTTGCTTATAACATTGCGTTCGTCGCCTTGAGACTTATGGTGGTAAGTCTCGTTACTTCAGTAATTTCTCTAGCATACAGCACCCTTCATAACAGAATATAGTAATTTTTGCACATAATAATTTGGCGGTAGAAACAGGAGCTGCGGTGATACTTACCTACACGGTCACCGGCAACAGAGACCTACTAACAAGGCTTTTGAATTCCGGTAATTATTTGATGTTAATTATACACTAATAAAACATTTTGTATTTCAGCTATTTTTTTTTTCGGTTGATGTCGATGCTTTCGGCCACTATTATGGCCGCGAAAGCTTCATCGGACCCTGCGCTCGCGG
>DWLS01007602.1:0-10587 GCA_018246255.1 Pachliopta kotzebuea | reverse complement strand
ATTATTTCTTCATGAAATATTTTCTTTCTGTAATAATATCATGACTTTTGTAGCTTTGTCTAAAAAAATTATTTTATGAATTTGTATTATTTTATATATATTCATAGCAAATGTATTAGGTTTAGGTAGAAATATGTATAGTTAAACAGTTGGTAAATCTAATGTTAATAACATGTTAGTATGCGCAGACAAAATATTATTAAAAAAAAATGGATATTAATTATTGAAGAACTACAAACGAAGAAAGTAAATGTGGAAAATCTAACAAAAAGTAAGTAGTAGTAGTAGTTATTTATGATAGTGTTCAGTTTTGTTAAGAATAGCTGTAACAATGTATTTTTTGAATGCAGATTTTGTTTTAAAAAACGTTATTGTTTCGGTTAGTAAGGTGCTGTATGCTATTGAAATTACCGGGGTAACGAGATTAACTTACGGCGAATGTGGTGCTGTGTATACCATCTTAACCAATACTGTGTTTTTAAGAGCAAGCGTATCACTTACAATCAGACGGAGCAAACCGTTCATCTTATAGTAAGTAGCTTGCATGGTATATACAAGAAAACATTGCGCTCGCCTCCTTGAGATATAAGGTTTCTCGTTACCCTAGTAATTTCACTAGAACACAGCACCCTTCTAACTGGAATACAGTAATATTTGCATAGTATTTGGTGTTGGGAATAGGAACTGCGGTGGTACTTAGTCTCCATCAGTATATATTTTCAAAACTCAAAGACATTGAAAGATTGTATTGAAATTAATGATACAGTTAAAGAGACAGAGACGGCTAGTATGAACACAAATAATACTATATTCAAGGAACGAGCCAGTCGACTTTATCGTACTGGCACGGTTTAGTTCGAACCAGTTATTAAGGTTTATGTTGACGACTGCAATCGTAAATAACTTAAGCATTTACACGTTATCACTTAACTGTCCATTATGCGCTTATTACGAATGATTCATGGCAGCGACGCGAATGTGAGATCGATATAGTCAATGGAGATCAAACTGTGTTGAGTTTCAATCTTCTTCTAAGTCGTATTTCCTCATGACTGAGGGTCATCGTCATCATCCTCCTTGGTAGTTATAATGGAGTGGTTTGCTACCTTCTCTATTGCACATACCAGTCCGACCACAGATGGTCATCAAGTATGTAAAGATTTCCTCACCATGTTTTCCTTCGCTGTCAAAGCATGTGATATTAGTTGGTTTTATTCTAACTGTACATAAATGGAAAAATTCATTGGTGCAGGCCGGATTCGAACCCAATAACTTCGGAGTGGAAATCTGGCGTTCAAACCAATAAGCTATAACGACATCTGGTCTTCAAAGTTTCAATAGCCGATCAAAATATTTACACTACCTCTGAAATGGTTTATTCAATAACATAAATAATTTGAATAAAAATAACATATACACATAACAATTATAGCAGAAAGTAGAACAAAACAAGACAAAAGTAATTTTGACAACAATTTCGACGGTGTTATAAAGCATGATAGTGTAACATATAAAATTATGAGTCCATATGTCTACCGTACCTCGAAAGTTGAGAACATTTTGCGTCTGAAGACAGGAAAAGAATGTTCGATGATGATGATAAATCGGTTTGGATACCGTGAGATATATATCTTGAACATTTCATCGCTTCGTCTATAGATAGAAAGAAGAGAAGAAAATGTATGAATAGTATTGAATAGACTGCGGTAAGTAATGAAAATTTAAAATCATTCAGATTTATTCCAGTGGATAAGCGGAACATTTTTGCTGGCCCCGTTTCCCCTATCAGATTGCATTGTTACCGCTGCCCGCCGATAACTCCGAAAGCTCTTGTGTACTACGTTTCACCTACATATTTCCAACACTGCTACGGTTATAAATATTTAACAGTCAATTGTTGACTAAATTATTAAGTCAGAGATTATACTTACAAAGGCTCCATCAGTTCCTCCGTAATCGAGATCAGTAAATAACTATTTTTGACACCGCGGAGTATAACGTACCTCGCTTGCTAACGGATTGTCCAATTCATAGGACATTACAGTATGAGTTTGAGTAAGAAATAGTGTTAAGAATAGATACAGACAGTTTACACGAATCAATAAAAAGTAAAATAAGTTTATGAAATATTGTCTCAAGATATGTACTGTACTAAACAATAGGAATAAGTACAAGCAAATGTCTATGTGTGCATGTATAATAAGAAAGCATTAATATTGAAAGATGTAAATAATAAGATAAAAAAGCCCTGAACAGTAGGAAAGAGCAGGAAAAAAAATTTTTTTTCTTTCGACTAAGCTACTAAACGAGCAGGGCATTTACCTGGTGCTAAACGATACGTTCACATATAACAAGGTGGCAGTGATTAAGATGATTCACACTGCACCACATTGCGGTCTTCGCCTTGAAACGTAGTGTCGAGTCTCGTTACCTGAGTAATTTTAATAGCATATAGTACCTTTGAAACTGGTAGACAGGAAAGTTTATTATTATTTGGCGGTAGAAATAGGAACTGCGGCAGTACCTACATAGACGGTCTCCGGCATTACAGTCCTACCACCAGCGAAATATACCTGATGTGTTACTTAAGTCATTGTCCTGTTTAGAGAATCTTTGATAATACGAACCGGTAATATCAATTAACGAATTATTAAGATCCTTTCTAACCAATATAAATATATCTAAAGCTCTAGATCATCTTATTTGTTAGTCCAGAACAGTTTAAAACAAACCGCAAGATTACACCTGTCTTTACTTCCAAAGAATCTTGGACGTTTTCAATCAGCTACAACAGTTTCCTTATTATCATAATACAAACAGCACTCCTGGTAGATTGGGTTTGGAAATTGTTTTCCGTGTCAATCCAGAGAGCACTTTAGCTTCGTACCTTAGCGGGCGGGTAGCCCGAGAGGAAATTGAACGAGTTTTAAAATTTCAACTCTCACTTCCATCTATCAACTTCGCTCCGGTATTTCGCTATATTCTAATGCTTCCTACATTAAGCGAGGAGTTTTATGCAATATCACTTAATTTCCGTTTTCCCCGGAAGTATATACATTATAAATATTTGTTACAGACTTCGAATTAAATTTTAAAAGAAAATCAAATCGAAATTTCCTTAAAGATAAAGACTGTAGGTATCTTTTAACGGAGACCACCAAATAGTAATCTGCTAACATTACTGTGTATATTAAAGTTTGCTGTAGTTTAGTGAAATTACTGGGTTAACGAGACTTAATACCTGATGTCTCAAGGCAATGAGCGCAATGTGGTGCTGTGTATATCATTATAACTAGCGCGACGTTGTTATGAACAGGCGTATCACTTACCATACATAAGGTGAACGCAATGCTAGTCTCATCGACTCAAAAAAATTGTTATATTTTTCGTACTTTTTAGTCGCCATGTACAACAGGCATGGCTTACCTTAGTCCTATTATTGATAGCCCGGAATTACGGGGCTAAGCATGATTAGTCCACTATACTTCACTTTTAATTCTTATCAAAATGTAGAAGATATGTTACGACCAAGAAGATAAATTCGTTCAAGAAGGTAATACTATAATGAATGAATACGGAAGCTCTTTTGATGCTAACATCAAAAAAGTCTCCAATAAAAAAAAAATATTGTTTTATGTAATAGTAAAGTATTAAGGCATTTAAATGGTTAAAGCAATTTTAAAAAATGGAAGCCAATTTTATAAGTTTTGGAAATGATGATTAAGTTTGAAAGGTTTATTTAAATGAATGTGGTCGTCCTGTCTTAAAGGTTGCCCTAAATGTAAAGGGACCATTAAACAGTGTCGACCCTTATCAAATTTCTCAGACCTTACGAACGTGCATGCTAAATTATTAATACAAAGTCAGCTTTAATAATTAAGAGCGAATGTTTGATGTGTATTAATACAGGCAAAGCGATTATCCGGACTAATGTTGGGGAAAGATGACGGAGATGGTAGAAAAGGAACATTAGGTACATTAGCCAATTTAAAAAATATGTTAATTAGTAAAATCTTTCTGTGATTTGTGAAGGACAAAGACTATCGATTTAGTAAATAAGGGATAAATATAATATTGCTCTAATAACGAAACTAGTGAACAATAAAATTAAAGTCGACATAGTGTAATAATTTTTTACGTTAAATCATTATTAATTAAATACTATTTTATAAGGGATAATCGATAAAACTATACTTTTTCAAATTTGTTGCCATGTTCAAAATAGTTTTCCTACTCAAAAGTCGTCTAGTGAACAAGAAAAATAAAAGTAGATAAAATGTAGAGAAACTATTCCGTATAGCTCAAGACAAACATAAATTTTCAAAGTTCCCAAACTTGAAGGCCAAACTCCAGTAATGGAGAGACATTTTAGGAAGAAGAAGTAGTCCAGCAGAATGCAATATCAAATCATCAAAACATACCGATAAGTTTCATTAAGTACATTTCGTGTTAGTTAACTTTCGACAGGCAAAGCCAGGAAGAGGCAGGGCAGAATCTAAACAACCAGTGGATGGAAATATGTAAAAAATAAATTTCGTATGGACTATTTAATACCCAATGTATATTAATAATATACATTAGATTAAAATAAATAATAATTTATTTATAAATATTTGAGACTAGTGGTATCTCTCTTGCCCAAAACCATCTAGGTATATACCGCAGCTCCTATTGCAGTAGATAAACAGTAGTGTGGAAACATTACTGTATCGGTTCGATGGATGCTGTATGAAATTACTGGAGTAATGAGATTTTTTTATTTTAATACTTATTCATCTTAAAGTAGGATAGGGAGTTTATTTTGATCTTTTCTTTTCAATTTTATACCTTCCAACTTTTTACTCCTGTACAGTTTATCTTGCTTCTCTTTTTCTTCTAACTTTCACTCTTTGATAATTAAAATTTTATTACTCTTTTCACAAGCATCGCCTCCTGTACTTCCGTATCTGCATATTCTAGTTTTTTTATAATTTTAGCTTGTACAATAAGACTCATCTGATCTCAAACATTGAGTGTCTGAGGTTTGGAGATTGATAAAATTGTTTATGATAACATGGATATAAAGGATGAAAGAGGGGGTTGTTAAGGAATGTAAGAATATGTGGATTCCGGAGAAGTCGAATTGGCATCCGCTAGAGCTCACGGAAATGAGAAACGTGATGTCGGCGATGAGCAATCTCGTTGGCAGTAGAAACAAAATTACGCAATTTTTATTAACTTTACGTTTGTTAGGTGTTCATAAGCAGGTTTGTTCCCCACTGAGC
The DNA here is from genome assembly GCA_018246255.1 of Pachliopta kotzebuea. Lineage (NCBI taxonomy): Eukaryota > Metazoa > Arthropoda > Insecta > Lepidoptera > Papilionidae > Pachliopta > Pachliopta kotzebuea. The sequence continues at coordinate 5,323 of DWLS01007602.1, read as the reverse complement.
TTCAGCATGAGCTTTGGGTGAAGGAATAATAAAACACTGGTTTAAGAGGACATGTGACTACCACCAACCCGTACGTGGTAGATAAATGACTTTGCCTCTTTGAAAGAAAAGGTTTCTAGTTTCACCTTAGGTACTGGTGGGGTCGATTTGTTTTGCCGGAGACCGCTGAGGTATGTACCACCACAGCCGACAGTTCCTATAGTTATGTGAACACATTACTGTGTTCCAATTTGAAGGTGGTAGGTGCTAGTGAAATTACTGGAGTAACGAGACTCAACAACTAGCGTCTCAAGGCGACGAGCACAATGTTGTGTTGTATATTCCATGTTAACAAGCGCCACGTTATGAGCAATCGCATCACGTCGTATTAATAAAAAATACTTATTTTAATGAGACTTTTTTACCTGTAGAATATTGTGTAGATAAATTCACTACCACATAACTAGAAATAGTATATTATCAGCATTATAATTGGATTAATGGTAATTATTCAAAGCAAGAACTGGTCCAGTCGAGATTTCCAATTCACGATACAAAACAGACCAGTTATTCAGCAAAGCAGCTAATAAGATAATAACAAGTGATAACGGAATAAGTAGAAAGTGATGAAAATTCTCCAATTCACGTGGTTCGTGCAAAGAGCGCGTTAAACCCATTAACACCACGAACAAAACCACAAACAACCAGTCTCAGTACCATAGTTTGACGGACGGGAAATACCATCCGCGTGTCGGGCCACGGCTGGTCACGATTCAGCTTCGCATGAGTTAATTGCCCATCCAGCACCCCTTTATTATCTCACGTCACCATCTATCAAGTGAACACTTTCGTTTATTGGAAATAAACGAAAATAACTATTCAACAATCATATATACATTAAATTTTATAGCCACAGGATTTGATACATGGCTTGCCTTCTTCATTCCACATACTAATCCGACCACGAATAGTCATCGAATAGATATGTAGGTTTCCTTACAATGGTCTCCTTCACCGTCAAAGTTCATGATATTAGTTGGTGTTATAATAACTGCACGTAAATTGAAACATTCTTTGGCTCAGGCCGGATTCGAACCCGGTACCTTGGGAGTGGAAAGCCGGCGTTCAAACATATTAGTACTAAATTCACTGAAGGAATATTTTCTGAATTAATTTAAAAGATGTATATACTCTTCTTAATTTTATTATTGGTTGTCTGTAAAATTATAAATGTGCTGTGTGCTAGTGAAATTACTGGGCCAAAGAGACTTGATACTTTACGTCTCAAGACGGATTGCGCAATTTGATGCTGTGTAAACCATCTTAACCAACGTTATATTATGTGCAAGCGTATCACTTACCATCAGGTGAACACCTAGCTCGTCTCGTCCTCTAATCAATTAAAAAAAGGTGGAGTGAGGAGATCTAACATCTTCAAGGTGACTCCAAGGTGAAGACAAGGTGATCCATCTACCAACACACAGTTATAGGAAGACATACCATCAAGTCACCAATCTGATTCTTTCAATGTTTTAGTCAACAACAAACCAGAAGGATTTTTTGAAGTAATTCAATAAAAAGGACATTTAATATTCATCATCATCATCAGTCCACTGTTGGATATAGGCCTATCCCACACATACATTATATTACTAACATTTAAAAGAATCTATTTTCTTTTCATAGCGAATAAATATCTTCTTCTTCATCACCCGATAGAAGTCCACTGCTGGACATAGACTTCCCCAATAGTGGGAGGATTTGAGCTGTCTTCCACAACGCTTGCCTAATGCGGGTTAGTGGGGAGCCAGAGCCTATAGTTAAATAATTATTTGGGGTGGGCTTGGGTCCAGTGATGTGTTATATGGGATTGCTTACACCCCATAGTTGTAGTAGTCTGTAGTTAATGTTTTGAATAGAAATAATTATACTCAAGGTATTATTTTTATATGTCAGACATGCATTTTTTTTATTACATATAGAAAACAGGGTCAAAGATTGTCGCCTTAAGGGATACGAGATCGAAAGTAAACTTAACCAACTTTAATTCACTCGTAAAAACTGCTATTACATATTGGAAAGTTAATTGCGGCATGCGGCCCGCTTGGTCTCTATAAGGGTCGATACCTCTGATCAATTCAATATGGTATAGTACCATTGCAATGTGGTATTGGCCAAGTTGGCGATGCGTATTTATTGATCGTTTTATTTGAACAGGGCAATAGTTACATTACAAGTGTATGTCTCATTATTTTTTTTAAAACACTTTCTTGCAACACCTAAAATTAGTGTCCAATAGGCGGACTGAATGCCTGCAGGGATTCACTACCAGTCAAGGAGGTGGGGGATGTTGTGGTAGGTGAAGAGTGAAAATTAGATTTAAAGCTAAAGCAATAGTCATTATATAATACATACATACACATGAAAATCTCTACATAAATACAAAGGAAGTTATACATGTACAAATACATGAAAATACATATAAATCGGTATTTATTTTACTATTTATAGGCCAAGGTTAATCTAAACCAGTGCTCCCAACTTTTTTGGTCCATGTCCCACTTTTGAGTAAAAAGTTTTTTCTCTGTCCCTCACGGACCTTGCGGTTTTTTCCAATGCCCGCCAAAAACAAAAAAAAAATAATATAAAACATATTAGCAATTTTTTTTAAAGTTCAGAATGCTCCTTTATGGAACCTTCGCCCCACCTTGGGAAACACTGAACTAAACCGTTTTTAAAGCAGATTTATCATCAGTCAATAGTCGTCTACTGCTGGACTAAGAACTCCCTCAACAAAGGAAGGATTCAGGCCGTCCCTCATCACGCTGGCCCAATGCGGATTGATAAGGAGCCAGAGTTTCGTTTGGTGATTAGGAAGGTGAACCATGAGCAGGTGAGGTTTGCTTGGATCCTGTGAGTTGTTGTGTCCCCTTACATCTCTTATTGATCTAATTCAACTATAGTTTTATGACTTGTTAAGCAAAATTCTGTTTTTTTTTGTTCTATATAAATAATTTATTTTATGTCTAAAATCTTCAGTTATAATCTGATGAAATTCCTGCCTAATCAATTCCACCAGTTTCCATGATTACCTGTAACAAACAAATAGAAAGTATGAAAATTGCTTCTGTTGCATTAGTTAATTTAAACTCGTAAATAAAACTATAAAAAATTTCATTTTCATTTATCTATATAGTAATTTTTTTTAAATATTTTGTATAGTCAAAATATACAGAATACTGACTTCAGTTTCCTTTTAAAAAAAAAAAATCATCGGAAATGTGTTAATTTGGAAATGTTATGTGTAAGCGTAGATAACAAAAGTGCGACTCAGAAATTCCCAACTAACGCTCGTTTTCGCAATATTTGCATAAAATATACAATTTCGGCGTTGCACTAATGTAGGGCGCATGGAAATCGTACCGGCCTTTAACATACTCGTGAATAATGTCCACTTCACTAGAAATGGTATATGACCTCAATATATTTCAATTGCGATATTTTAAAATAATCTTTTCCTGAATATATTAAAATAATAGAAGTAAACAATACTAATTTATTTGTAACCAATTTAGCAAAACAAATGTATTTGCAAAATTTGTAGGATCTAGGTAAATGTAGAAACAAAGGAGTATTCAGGAGATTAGTGAAAAGGAACAATTTAGAATAACAAGATTAGTTACATTTCTGTGTTTATTTGTATGTGTATATGTGTATTTATTTATGTATTTTCATATATATATAGGTACTATCCAATTTAGTTTACGTTAAAATTTTAACTAATACTAAAACTGTCACTGCATCTCCTACATCCAAGAGTGACTGACAGAGAATCCCCATAGGCAATTATTCCGCCTATTCAACTCTAATTTTAGATGATTTTATTAAAGGTTTAAGTAAATAAATGTTTGATTATACTAAATACACTATATATAGTATATATTTATCTAAAACAGGTATAATTAGAATATATAATCAAATGAATTAATAACGATAAATATTTCTTTATTACTACTACTAAATAAAAAATACAAAATAACAACTAAAATAAAACTAGAAATAAAATAACTACAAAATCGGTTTAATTGATGATGATGACTACTACAAAATAACTTTTTTCTACTCTCTTAACTATCTTTACTATTCTCTGTCCTCTTCCAATATGAACTTTTCTGTAAATGTCCATCTTTTCTTCTATTATTTTTGCAATTTCTACTAGCCTCAGTTTCTCGTTTTCCTCATCCACTCTTATCCCTTCTATAAATATCGTCCGTCTTTGTTATCATTGCCTCTTTTTACTCTTTGTTTATATCAATTCTTTTACTATTTCTATCTATCAATTATCATTTAACTAACACAATTTCAACAGATGATTTTATTTCTGAATTACATACAATTTAATGTTTTATAACATTGTTATTTTCTTTACACAAAACCCTCACCTAAATCATCATTATCATGAAGTTCTCCAAACGGCATCTAATTGAGAAAACTGACCCAGACCTTATAAGTGAGAAGATACATATTAAGGATGAAGTAGTAATGGAAAAAGTAGTTTAAGACTATATCCTATCATCAAGTACACCACTTGTTACATGTCACAGGCGTAACTGAGCTGTCGTCGCAGCATTGTTACCTTGAAGCCTTTCTTCAAATCCGTCATAATATTTTGACGGGTACACAGTTCGCAGCTTTCACATCTTGGATGATTGACGGCGATGTCTCAATGTGGTTTACTTTCCCCCCTGTTGACAAACCTACATCTGTTGTGTATTGTCTCAGAATATGTAATATGCGAGTCAACATGTGATCAGCGTGTTACGGCTTGCTCTTCATTAATATTAATACCAGTAATGATTACCGACGGTATGTATTCTCTGATTGATTGGAATGAATAACGAATGAACAGATTATATTGGTGGTAGGATTCTATTGTCTAGCACCGGTGAGTTCCGTAAGAAACCCTGGGGCCTTCCGCAATGCACTGAGGATGATCACAAAAGTCGTTTTAGTATAAATCCCGCATAGCTTTGACTTCCTCTCAGAAACAGGGTATTTATTTATTTAATTATTTCTTCTTACAATTCGTGTAAAGGCGGACTTAATGCCATTGGCATTATCTTAGTCTACCTTAGGTAATGCAGAGATGTGATGAGGTAGGTAAGCGAATGGAGCAATTAAAGTAAATGGTTTGTGATAATACATATGAAAATAATATTAAATTGTATCACAGCACATAAACAACATTAAATTAGACACAAAACAAATATAAAATACTTAATATAGATATATTAACTACACATTATATACTCATACTTATAATAATAAAAAAATGATAAATAAA
>DWLS01007601.1:0-10587 GCA_018246255.1 Pachliopta kotzebuea | reverse complement strand
GGCGTGAGGCGCGGCGGCGGCGAGGCGCAGGTGCGGGCGCGGCGGGCGCGTGCGCGTGCGCACCTCCCACACGCCGCGCTCCTCACCACCGCCACCACCACCACCACCACCACCACCGCGCAGCACGCACGTGTAGTTGTCCGACAGGCTCGCCTCCAACTCTGTGATCGTCATACAATCGAAATACCTATAACTAAGGACATACCTGTAAGGATTTTTGTATTCAATGTTCATAGCTACGCGATTGGATGTATAACTTACAACACGTGATATTAGTCGGTGTTATACTAACTGCATGTAAATTGAACAATTCATTGGTGTAAGCCGGTTTCGTACCTGATACTTTCGGCGTGGAAGACGTGTGTACAAACTGCTAAGTTATCACGATTCGCTAGCAAAGGTTTCAGAGCTGCAGTCGTTACCAACATAAACAGCAGTCGCAATGCTGTTATGGTTAAATACGTTATGTTTGAATTCCTTAAACGAAAAGTCCTCACTTGGTATAATGAGCCTGTATGAGTCTATGATGAGTCGAGCGTCGGCTGCGGGCGGGGGTGGGCGGCGCCGCAGCCACGCGCGCTGGGCCCGACTCCCACCCCCACCCGCTGCACCACACGACAGCACCACGCGAGCACCCTCCGCCGCAGCGATGCGACGTGGAAACGACCACATCTTCACAGGAGCTGGAAGCATACAATAAACCATAAGCTAAAGTATTCATTTAAATTAAAAATAACTTTGTCCACCAACAGATGTATAAGCCTGCAAGCAGCTTTAAAGGAAATCCAAGCTTAAGTATTTACATATATTTGTATACATGTTTATCTTTTGTAATTATATATAGAATTTTATGTATATGACGGCGCGTCCATAACGCCATCTATAATTTAAATGTTGAACTGTAATTTTTGAATACTGGTAGTTACAAAACGCTGTTCTAATTTTATAACGTAGCACCGAACGCTAGAGGGCGTGACTAATAGACAATTTGCTTTGTCGAACGATGTGTGTGACGTCACGAGGAGGGCGCTAGTGAGACAGTTTTTGAGAGTTGACGCAGAAAAAAGAAATGAAGTCAGTTACGTTCACAACTACGTGCTCGGTGAAACGTTATTAATTATTTGATAAACATTATATCTAACAACTAGGTCCAAATCTCCACGCCCTTACGATGGAAACTTCCTCTGATAAGGCAGAGGTGCCTTTATATATATATGTACCACATAATGATTATCATTTTTTTAAAGCTATAAATCTAATTTTCACACTTCGCCACATCATTGCGTATCTCCTAGGTTGTTTAGTAGAGAATGCCCGTAGGCATTAAGTCTGCCTGTTGGACACTAATTTTAGGAGTAACAAAGAAGTTTAAAAAAAAAAAGCTTCGCTTAGTACAAGATGTCTTCTTCTTCTTTTAGCTTTGAATGCAATATTTTACTGCATTTATTTTAGTTAACATAACGGCTTATCAACTAGGACACTGCAATGTAGTGAACAGCTCCCATGTAGCAAAAGTAGGCGCTGATGATGCAGTGGTACCCAGCCATACTGTCTTCAGAAGGAACACTTTTCAATTTATATACTCGTTATGTAGGACTTAATACCTCTACCGCTGGGTTTCCGCACGACAATAGCGCTCATCTCTCCCTCCCCGGCCGCAGTCGCCGCCGTCACCCAAAACTCGTAGAGCTGGTGCTCCTGCAGGCCGCGGACCTCCACTTGGTACTCCTCCTCGCCGTCCATGTGGAGTACGGTGATGTGCGAGTGCTGCCCTGTTCTGTCCGAAAGTTCTCATCGATAAGTTCCCTTATATAAACAATACTTACATGTATGTTTATCCCAACAACCGGAAATATAATGTTTCTTACACACCAATAACCTAATGTGTGTCCCAGCTGATTAGATATAGAGGATAGACTATATAAAAGATAAAATAACGTTCTAGTAGAAGATATACCGTTAGAAGTCCTAAACGAAGAAGTATTTTGTAAATTATGAATAGTAAAACGTATTTTGATATCAGTCATCTCTCGTCGTACAAAGTTACATCAGGTCTACAAATAACTATGACCGAATTCCAGAAAAAAGGTATTTTGTCTTCAGTTTAATGAATGAAAAAAAATGTCTTGATGAGCATGAAACATTATAAATACTGAGATTACTCATTGTTTGGGCTTTGTTTCTAGAGAAAAGGTACTAAAGAATTGGAAGGGCTGTAACACTACTAGTCCTCACAGATCTCCACAAACCTCTGCGGTCTATTGTAGACGGTGTAGTGACGTATTTTGCCGTTCTTCTGTGCGGGTGACAGCCAGCTGACGATCACGGAGCTTTCGGAGTTCGCTAGAGCTTTGACGTCTGCCGGTGGACCGGGCACTGGGTAATGAGAATAATACTACATATCGCATATATTATATAAATTAACGGCTGGAATTGTTTTAGCTTAGTCTTTAAGCTATGAAAAAAAAACTGATGAATTTGAACCAATAAAATCTAATATGATTCTTTCATTGGACTCTTGAACAACGTTTAACCGGAACATGAAAATTTAAAAAAAAAATGTTTGTTTTATGCTCAAATAAAAATACAACGCGATGCAATATCGGTATTCTGAATTGGAGCCTATTTTGTATATGATACTTATTTTAGTAATGCTGTACTTAGTTAATTTTATGCTTTTTGTTTTTCTTTTAAGTATACATTATATCACAAAATAAAATACTTCTACTCTATTCTATTGTTTATGGTGTTGGGTAAATATTGAAACAAATAGTTCATTGCATAAATTATGAAAGTGATAAGCAAAAGAAGAAAATAGAGGAAATAGATCGTAGCGCTGCAGCCGTGATTATAACTTAACTTCAATTTATGAAGTCTTACAGTTATTGGCAAACGCATCTTTCTCGTTGTTTGGTTAAGATGAATTTACCGTCGTCGAGTGTGGAACAGTACGCGAAGGCGGGAGGTCCTGCTCCTGCGGAGGTCCGAGCTCGCACCAGCACCGAGTAGTTGCCCGCCCGCAGCGCCGACACCACCGCCTCGGAGCCGCCCGTCCGCCGCGTCTCCGGCGTAGAGTCCAGGGCGCCGTCCGTACTCACAGCCTACGCCAATTGTACATGAAACGACATTACACAGCCAAAATTTAGTTACAGTAGTAAACACACTATCAACGTAGAAAACTAACAACACTAAAATGCTATAAAGTCCTTGACATAAAATTGATTTTATAGAAATAAATGTACTGACTTTTTACTAGTCTGTTTCGCTACTTACGATCATTCATATAGATGTATCAGATGGGGTGGTTTTTAGGAATATCGTGATAACTATTACCTGATAAATAATCTCGTAACCGAGCAGCAGCCCGCCGCGCTCGGCCGCTGGCGGAGGCTCCCACCAGATCCTCAGCGACTGCGCAGACAACGGCTCACACCTCACATACTGCGGCGGTGCTTCCGGTACTTTAAACAAAAAAACATAAGTATGACTAAAATAAAAATAACGAATATAGTTTTGCAAGTATATTTAGAAATTGTTTATGACATTTTAAAAACAAAAACAAAAGTATTTTACATACATTTAGCTTTTATCAGCGCTTTTGCTAATTGCATGAGCATTCCTGAGTTGGATCCTGTTCAACTCCCTATTGTTATTGTTTTTTATGTTTAAATTAATTTTGTTTTTTTTGTGTATTTTAAGGCAGATTGAATAAAATATTTTTCTTTCTACCTTCCTTTAGCTGTTCTAGAAGTTTGATGCAGCAAACTAATACGAGGACTCGGATGTAATTGTTTTTAGTACATCGCTAAAATGTTAACACACAAATTTGTTTTTTAAATTAATGTGAAAAATACCTTCCACATGGACAGATGATATAAAGAGTCACAGAGAGGCATTTGATCCGAACAGCACAAGACCGTATTTCGTGGAGTACTTTACAAGAGACCTGTATCCAGCAGTGGACGTCCATCGGTGGATATGATGATGATGTTAAAATGTTATAGAAGTGAATGATGCTATGCTATGTATTATACTGACCATCTTCTAGTGTGCCTGCGGCTAGTGGCGCGGTGGGCGGACCCGCGCCCACTGAGTTGTAAGCCCGCACGCGCAGCTCGTAGCGGGCGTGGGGCCGTAGCGCGCCCAGTCGCGCACGCGTAGACGCCCAGCCCGCTACGGTGAGCGCGCGCGTAGAATTTCCGCCGCTACACCACACCGCATAGCCCAGCAGCTCTCCGTTCCACGACTCTTGTGGGGGAGGCTGTACAGTGTACAGGACTTGTATATCACTCTTAATTATATATTTACTGTGGTAGTAATGTGGTGGAGTGTCGAATAAATCACCCATTAATATTCAGAAGGTCAATGAATTAGAAAGTCCCTGTAACAATCCTCCAAAATTATCGATCATATCTGACGTACCTTTTTTTTAATATTTTTATTTCTTTTCAATTTGTTACTTAGGTAACACAGTTCAGTTCAGGTACTTGGCATTAGTGCCAAGTACCTGAACTGAAGCTACACCGCTACATTTACAATTGTCATTAACCAGGTTCATTTTTGTACTTACAAAGCAAATTTAATCCTGAGTACCCAATGACTAAGCTTTCGTTTATGTGGCTCCGTGAAAATCGTACAGACAATTTATTCCAGATTTGGTATTAATATCTTTATTCTTTATAGAACATTGAATGAAACTACTCTATAAAAATAAATTAAGCACAGACGTGTAATAAAAAAAGTCAGTAGGCATTGGTTTAAAGCTTACCTGCCATTTAACAAGTAACTCTCCCGGTGCGTCCGCTTGTATTTCAACATTGCGAGGTGGTTCTGATGGCTCTGAAATACAATTTGATTTTATTTACGGTTGAAACTAAACTACGTATGAAAACCTCCACTAAAGTATAGACACTTTAGAGGAAGGCGAAGGAATGAATAAATAACTCTTACATTTCTACAACTAACCTTCTTCCAAGGTCTGTACGACAACGGACTCGGAGTATTCGCTGTCGCCGATGTCGTTTACCGCTGCGAGTCTCAACGCGTAGGCGGTCGCGGGTCGGAGCCCGTCCACACGGTACTCCAGGATTACTTCTGAGTCAGGATCAGCTGTTTCCTGTCTGTAGAAGCGATTAAAAAAAAATTAAATTACATGGAATTGTACAGTCTTAGATATGGCTATGTAGCGTTACATGGAAAAAGCCCGGTGTTAAACAATTACCTGCTGTAGCCGGTGTTGAATATGAACTAGCTTCTATCTAAATGATTTCACCTGATAGAACTTTATTTTATCTAAACCATGTTCTTCGTTTTTAGGTTTGTCAAAAGTTTCCAGTAAAGCCTGTTTAGCTGGCGCAGATGAGGGTGACGCGTACCTACGTAGTAACAGTTCGGGGGAGAGTTCCCGCGTGGGTGCGTCGGTCCAGTCGGCGGCGCGCTGGGCGGTGCGCTGGGCGGCGCCCACCACGCGATACTGCAGCCGGTGGGCGCGCAGGCGGGCGTTGCCGTCGTAGCCTCGCCGCCACGACAGCCTCGCCGCGCGCGACTCCCGCTGCACCACCGCCAGCCCGCGAGGCGCCTCCGGGAACTCTGAACGGGAGACCAGTCTCTCAAACGACACCTACTTTTTACACAGCTCTTTCAATTCGGGACTTGCCAGTTCGCACCTTTTTGCGGTATGAATGATTTGTCACAAGTTTTGTAAAGTTAGATAGGAAGTTCACAATATTCTCACGTATCACGCGATGCGAACCTTGTACCGCGAGATATATCAACAGCTCGTCCCTGCCGTACGCGTTCTCCGCCCTGCACCTGTACACGCCGGAGTCCTTGCGCTGCGCGTGCGCAATGCTCAGCGTCGAACTGGCGCCGCTGTCGGACCGCTTCTCCGAAACCGACACTCTGCAATATTTAAATTAACGATGAGGAAAATTTAAACTGTTTATGTTGCATTAGGAAATATCATAGTGATGTCCCGGCACCTGTATGTAGAGAGGTCGAGCCGCTGCGTATTGTGCGTCCAGTGCAGCTGTATGGGCGGGTCGCCGCGCGCGTCGCACGACAGTGCGACTGCGGCGGTGCGACGCGCGGACATGTTGCGCGACGAGAACTCGAAGTGAGCCGGCTCTACGACACACACACTTGTTAAGTTATATATGAGTTTTTTTCTTGTTTCTGCCTTACCGAGTTGAGAGTATTAATCGGTATATATCTCCGTAACTATAACGAAAAGCTGCTACGCGAGTCTAGTCGTCATAATATCAGTATTACTTCGCCTACTAATCTGGTTTAAGTGTTTACGAAGTTACACTGTTTGATTGTGTAAGTGGTTACCGTTGACGGAGACGGTGATGACTTTGGACAGTCCCCTGCCTACGCCGTTGTCCGCGCGGCACATGTAGCGGCCCTCGTGCGCGTGCGCCGCCGCCGCCGCGCTCAGCGACCCGTTGTTCAGCACCACCAGCGCCAGCTCCAGCCGCGACAAGGGACGGAAATCCGTACCTGTCGATCCTGTGGTGATTTCGCCATGAACATTTTCATACTATCACTACTTGAATTACATTATTGAGGGAAAAACATACCTTGTGCTTTTAGCCAAGACACCTGCGGCTCTGGATAACCCTTCGTTGAGCAGTGTACTATAATCTGTGTACCCAACAGCGCAGACACGTCTTGAGGCTCGTAAACCCAGGATGGAGCAACTGGAACCAACGTACATTTCATGAAGACAGCTTTGAGAATTAATTGATTATGACAAATTAATTTTTTATAGGCCTGTGCGATTTACTGTCGCGGACGATCTATGTAACTAGGCTGCTTAATCCCTGCTTTGTATCATTGATAGTACTTAACAAGCACACAATAAAGTTAAGTTACCTTTAACCGCAAGTCGCGCCGTGTGGTTAACTTCAGCCGCGTTGTTGGTGGCGACGCAGGTGTACTCCCCGCTGTGTTTGGACGTCACGTGCGAGAATATTAAGAAACTAAATTCATCTAGAGATTTTTCCTGCACCTGGAATCGATAACCATCACTTAATATTTAATTCCCTCAGATAACTCCGATAGTAGTAGACGAAAGATTAAACATATGTATAAAGCACCTGTAAATTAGACGGTATATGCTGTCCATCTTTCAGCCACGAAAAATACACGGGCTTATCGCCGGAAGTAATGCCGCAGAGCACTTGTATGGAACTGCCCTCCACCAGGTCGGCCGGGAACGAGAACCCGGCGATTTTAGGCGGATCTACAACAATATTTGTCAAAAGCTTCATCAATACAACGGCGTAAGATGCAACAGAAATCAAGTGTTTTCAATGATTTATTTAGTTTGTTAAAGGTTCATGTAAATAATAGAGAATAACTTCTACTTAATTTGGTATGTTAAGGAATTAATTGACAAAACTTAAAGTTACTTTACTTAGACTTAAAACGTATTTGGTATTAAGTAATAGATATATTTGGAGGTGACTTTTATTAGAGAAAATAATTTTATTTACTAATTACTTAGGTAAAAATTGGTGGTACTTATTTATGTAATAAATAAATAATATACAGTATTTATGGTTAATAGACTGATCTAGTTTTATTTGTATTTTGTAAAGAACGGCGCGAAATACGTAGTGTGAATGTCTTCAAAGCTAAAGTTAAGCAATATGCATAATAACTACAGTAAAATAATGTATGTGTGTAGAAGATTTAATACTCAATTGCGATTTTTAATAATTTTTGATTCCCATATTTCTTTTTATTGTTTTGTCACAATTCCTAACATCCTTTACCACTTATATTGAATTGTTAACTTTGTTATTTATTTGTGCGTTTTGAATTGCTTAATAGGTCAACACTATCGCCCTCTGTATATGTATGTATAATGCTTTGTGAAGATCAGATCTTCCCTGTAGCATGTAGCTAAACTGGGTTATTTATATGTATATTATAATGAATCCGTATAAATGATTTTTCCTTCTAAATGTAAACTCACTGCGCACGAAGATCTGCACGTCCTTCTGAGCATACTGTCCGGATGGTGAGGTGACGCGGCAGGAGTACAGCCCCGCGTCTGCTGGCTCCGGCGGCCACAGCAGCAGCTCGCCGGCCAGGCCTGCCAGGGCCCGTGCCCCAGCCGCCCCCACCTCCACACCGCCCCGCTGCCACCTGATCTCGCTGACACAAAAGACCAACATTCACTGCTTCACTAACACTCACCTAATAATAAAACTAACCAATCTGGCTTTAGATTTCATAACTTCAATCATCAGTTACCACTAGCAGGCAGGACTCTTTTGCTATAGACTATACAATACAGTGTGATAATCACTACGCGATTTGAATGACTGCTTCCTACTCCGAAGGTACCGGGCCCGAATCCGACTCGCATCAATGAATTGGTCAATTTATGTGCAGTTTATAACACATAATACCACGTGCTCAGATGATGAAGAACATGAGGAAAACTACATATCTATGTAATGACCATTCGGACTGCTATGTGGAATGGAGAAGGCAATGCCAACACAACTACATTATAACTGACCGTAGCCACGACCTTCATTCACGAGGAAATACGACTTAGAAAAAGATTTAATAAAGTACATAAATTGATGTTTCACTTACCACCAGACATCGAAATCGTGTTTCATCATAAAAATAATGAAAAATACTGTGAAGTTTGTTTTAAAAAAATTACTTTATAATTCATGAAACAAACAAACTTATAATCTTTCTAAACAAATGCACCTCCATCAACCTGATTGGAAATCCGGAGTAGGGGCAGTAGACCGTTGTGTTGACGCCGGCCACCACCCGCAGCGGGCCGATGCTCCTGATGGACGGCGGACCTGTAGCACCGCAATATCAAGAGAAGCTCCTTCCAAGAGTACGAAGACACCAGAGGCATGATTACTTGGTAAGTTATAAATCTGCCCGTATTAATGAAACTTTCCCATCCATCGTCATTGTAACGTTACTACATACTTTTCGGTGTCAAATAGTAAAGCTCTTTATATAACTGTTGTTGACAGCGGCAGCGGTGTACCAGCGTGATCTGGTCTCTGAATGGATTTACGAATTAATGGAATGGCTGCCGATTGCATGTATGTATGTGTATGGAGTACCGTATACGTTGAGACGCGCGGAATGATCAGCTGCTCCTCTCGAGTTGTGCGCGCGGCAGGTGTACCGTCCGCCGTCCTCCGGCCGCACGGAGCTGATGTTCAGGTAGCTCACCACGTCGCCGTTGGGGCTCATGAACTGTGTTATACTCCTGGAATGGTAATCGAAATTGTCTTACAACGGATTCTGTAACTCATCAACAGAAACGACGGATCGATACGACGTTTACACCAAACAAAAGGAAATTGAGTTAACTGTTTTTGCAAACCTTATTTTGGAGACACAACTACGGATCCTATGTTCTCTGATCCGAGTGTTTGGCATTTAATATCTTCCTATCGATACTATATCTAATACCAACAGTAATCAATAAAGTTGTAACTTTTATTTCATACAATTCATGATAAAACTTACTGACGGTAGATTTTAGAGGGTAGTAGAAATTGAATATTTCCCGCTAATTCAGCTGGTCTCTATAACATAGATATAGAGCCTGTCTCCTTTTAAAATTGTATACACAGCTTTACGCTTCGCGAGACGTTGGGTATTATGTATGATTACCACAGTAATTTCACTAGCATACAGCCCCCTTTGAACCGCAACACAGTGCCTAGTAGTTTGATCGTCTACCTTCCACTCCGAAGGTACCGGATTCGATTCCGGCCTTCACCAATCACGTGCTTTAAGACATATATGGCTATAAAAAAACCGCAATACAGTGATGTTGGCACAGTACTGTTTGTCGGCTGCAATAGGAGCTACTTAGATTACTTAGAGACCTACTATCAGCAAATTCTATTCGAATGGAATGTCTACAGTAATTTGGGAGTCAGCTGTTGTGGGTACCTTTGCGGAGTGTTATGCTCTTCCATCGGCTGCATGTCCAGAAGCCAGGTGAACCGAGGCGGCGGGGAGCCCGATGCGGAGCAGTGTAAGGCCAGGGCAGGCCCCGGATGCAGGGCCTGTTCAATAAACGTGTAATGGAGCTCCGGCGCGGTGTCTGGAAGAGATGTGAATGATGCAGCTCTTTCTGATGACATCGAAAATTATCGATTCCTATCCATCATGTCGTGCGGAATGTAACGTATAGCTGAAGGTTCTTCCTAGCAGTACAGTGAGGCAGGTTTAAGATGAATGAATAAAACTGCACTACCAGGTTTTAATTGGTGAGATAAAATGATTAATGCTATATTACATCATCATCATCAGGCAATAGACGTCCACCGCTGATCATTTGCCTTCTTCATTAATGAAAGGATTTGTACTGTCTCCAACCACACTGTTCTAATGCGGGTTGATAGGAAACCAGAGCCTGGTTCAATGATCAGCAGGAAGCACCGCGAACAGGTGAAGTTGGTTCGAGTCTAGTGATTTATGTGAGACCTTTAACACCCCTATAATAATAATAATAATAAACATTTATTTCAGACACAAAAATCCATATTGTTAGTACATGTGCTTATAGCTATGTTA
>DWLS01007600.1:0-10589 GCA_018246255.1 Pachliopta kotzebuea | reverse complement strand
CACACACCCCTCCGGGCCCACCCAGGGCACCGGCGGAACGTCCGTAAAAGGATTCCCCCGCGTTAAAAAAAAAAAGACCAAGAGCTAGTTGATAGATGTAACATGTTCACAATAGGATATGGTTCTTAGAACACATTGGTTTCCACTCGATGGTTTCTTTCACAAGCTTAAACACAGCGAGAGTAATTTCTACTATACATTTATACTAAGTTATACTGATGTTAAGTCTCTGTTACAGGACACCGTCTAGGTAAGTACCACCGCAGCTCCAATTTCTACCGCCAAATAGTAATGTGCAAACATTACTGTGTTCCGGTTTGAAGGCTGCTATATACTAGTGTAATTACTGGGGTAATTAGACTTAACACCTTAAGTCTCAAGACGACGAGCGTAATGTGGTTTTGTGTATACTAACTTAACCAGTGCCACATTGATATAGACAAATGTTTCAATTACCACCAGGAGAACGTCTTGCTCATTTCGAAGTCCTATCGGCTTAAAAAAAACGTTTCTAGATTATTTCTACTAATATATAATTAATCACGATTTTTATGTATCCTATGTTATTATAAGTGGCCATTAGATAGGGTTAAAGATGAAACTAAATAATTTCACCCGTCTTCATACAACTATTTAATAAGTACTGACTATTATTTTTGTAAATATATATTAAAGATAAAAATTATTGCCCCTGTTCCTTGTAAAAAATATGGTATTTGAGAAATTAAATTCTCACTAGTCTTGTCTATGCTTTTTATTTAAGTGTGGTCACACTTATATGTACATAGGTTTTAAGCGTTTCAAAATTAAATCTTTTTGTCTTTTTACCTTAAAAACCTTTTTCCTTTTTTTTGGCATATTGTATAGGTTTCGCGGTCTTACTTCTAAACACATCCCATATTTTTTTTTACAAATAAATATAAAAAATTCAATATAGGAAATAAAAATAATTGTGTGACCTGGCGTCATTTCTCCGTGATGAAGTCCAGCGGGAGTGAGGCCTCCATGCACCAGGCCACCTGGTGTCATCCCGCTATCTAGACCCAATCCAGGAGTCATACCTCCCGGTGTCATTCCTCCAGGAGTCATACCGCCTGGGGTCATACCTATAACATACATTTCTAATAATAACCAACACAATTAATAATAATTTGATTTTATAATACTTCATAGGAAATCAGCATATATTTTATTTCAAATGAATATATAAATTGACTTACCACCATGATGTAATCCAGCAGGAGTCATCCCTCCGTGGACCAGCCCTAAGTCCACAGATTGGCTTTCACCATGCTGTAATCCTGCTGGGGTCATACCGCCATGTTGAAGTCCACCTAAAAATAAAACTAAAATTATGTGACTTAAATAAAAAACTCATGTAAGGTTTTACTTCAAAGAGTAGAGCTTCTAGTCACAAGCTGTTTTTAATATTTTATGTTTCATTGATATTAATAAATGTGACTGTTACCTGGCGTCATAGCGCCGTGTGGAAGTCCTCCAGGCGTTAGACCACCCTGTAGCAAAGTACCAGGTGTTAACGGTCCCAGTACTCCAGGCGTTAAAGGCGGACCTAACGTACTCAGCATGCCTCCTGTAAACAATAAAGCTGCTGAAATTTTACTTTTGTACTGCTTATAAAAAAAATATATTTTTTTCAATTTGGTGATTATTAAATATCTTCCCTATAGCAGGAGCTCATGATAAACATTTTAATTTTTGTTTTGATTTCACATGGTATTAAGTGATAACAAGTCTGGGTGTTTTGTTCAATTAAAATTCTCTGGCTCTTATTTATTTACAGCCGACACACAGAAATGCTATTAAAAGTGCAGATTTAAAAATATGGTATTTAACCAATTGACTTCGAAAACCCGTTACCACCAACAAAACTGCATAAATGGCCCTTAAATCAAACCGGAAACATCAGGTTAACTAGGTCAGCTGTTAACCACCATAGACACAGTTAATTTTACACAACAGTAATTACCACAGACCTATCCAGCAGTAGTAGACATCCATCAGTTGAAATGGTGATGATGAATTACCACATAATCCATTGTAGTTTTGTATATAAAAAAAATTAAATATACCAGTGATATCTGACATCATAAGCCGAGCATTGAGATGAATGTCATGCACAAACAGTAATCAAAATTTTAGAAATGACTGAAATGTTATGTATAACCACCTTTAGTAAGTGCAGAATATGTTGTAAGTAATACACACTACGTACCGGGCGTTTGAGGTGCCTCCATGTCATCAACTCGCGGGGTTTGTGGAGAAGCAGGCTCGGTCACCCGCTCCGTAGCTATCCACACCATGGGTTAATATTGTGCGGTTAGATATATAAACATTGCGCCATTGTTAAATTAAATGAGGTTGGTAAGGTTAAAAGTTGTGCGAGAACAATTTTTATTTATACAAATATATTGAATATAGTATATATATGAATATTAAAAGCATAAATATTACACCATAAGCATAATTTCACAAAAAATAAGTTTAATTATCGATGTTTTTTAAAAGATCTTTTTTTCTAGACATTTATACATGACGTATTTTAAATAAACTTATTATTTGTGATATTAATGATACAATGTGGACTGTTAGATTAATGAAGATTAATGTGACACAAGCATGAAGGTTTCAGGTGTACTTAAATCCACTTACAAATTGTGAATACTTGTTTATAAATTATAGCATTATCCCACTTTGTAATAGGCGGTGTAGTCTGATTGTAAAACAAACTAGTCCAAGAGAAAAGTCTGGAAGACTATTATCCTGTTAGTCAATATGGTTAGGATTATTATCTTACCGATTGAAGGTTCATATTCTTGAGGTACAGGTGTAGGTGGTTCCATTTCAATGGTTACTGGTGCAGGGGTTTCAGGAGGTTGTATTGACTGTAATAAAAAAAAATCATAAAATAAATGGTTTATCTGTCTGTCAACTACAACTTAGCTAGTGTGGTAGAATAACTCGATGCAATTGGAAAATTAAGTAGGGGATTTAAAAAAATAATTGATTCTTTCTAGTTGTAGAAGATATGACTCTATGTTACCTTTGCCATGTTTAGAAGAATCAGAAGTAAACGCTAACAAGTAGTTAATGAGCAAACTACACACAGCAATTGAATTATCTATTAATCATAATAATGTTAAAACTATACTAAGTTTAAAAGTTAAATGGAAAATCAATTTACTAAACTACTATGAGCTTTTACATAAAATCCATTGGTGACAAACGTAATTAAGAGAGATTTATTTATAAAAAATAATTAATATTTTTTACTTACTGTTTTATTTTTTATAACTATATAGAAACAATAATGACCAAAAATATTACCTCCTCATGACGCCGTTTCCTGCCGGCACGTCGCACCGTTTCCGTTTCCGGTGAACGTGCCACCTCAACCTCATCTGCCTCACTGCGAGGAGTCATGTTTCTTGCATATTTCTGAAATTTTATATACAATGCTTTTCATCTCAACAAATGTAAAATCATCATCAGATATTATCATGTCTGATGTGTCTCAATCAGAAATCTCAAGCAAAGTGAAGACCATAAAATTCTTTGTTTACTTTGTACATTAAGAACATACAGGATCTTGTGTCTCAAAGGAACAAGCACAATGTTTCGCATTGTTTATCATCTTAATTAGCGTCTCGATGAAATAGGCGGATGTATCACTTACTATCAGGAGAAACTGCTACTTGTCTTATCACAAAAACATATCTAGTTTACCTTGAACAGTATTCTCGATGGTATATGCCTAGCAGGTAAAGAGAACAGCTTCTCTACACCACCAGTTTCCTTCCAATGCATCAGTCTGCGTGTAGGCGGCGCAAGGTCTAACGTGGTCACTATGTCCGATGTGTTACTAAGTTGATTCTTCATCTCTTCTCCTGATATGTTCTTCACTTCGTCTACAATCAGCTTGCGCTTCCGTTTTGTTTTTGTTATGCCTAAATGATAAGAAAATATTGTGTGAATTACAAGGAAAATTAAATTATACACCATGTGTCAATGTTACATACATAATGTGGTACAGAATAAATCATTTTAACTAGCACCACATTGTTACCACACGCCATACTTACCAGCAAATAATCATGATTGACTTTTCACAGGTTCACTTGATATAATAGATAATAAGATGGATATGGACATGGACAGAGAGGAAGCATGTTCCTTCAAAATACTGTAGCTTCCATAAGTTCATAGCCTTCACACAGCATTACTGTTATGGTAACTTATTTACAATCGCGAGATAAACACACCTTTGAGTACTGTAGTATCAACAGGCGCTAGCGCAAAGGACTCCTCTTCATTGTTCAATAGTGTTGTCGAATCTAAAACCGGTGCGGGAGTCGCAGCTCTTGCTGCCTCCGCACTCGGTATTTCAGCATCATCAACTTCCTTTTATTAAAAAATAAATTAAACACATTTTGTTATTTATTTTTTTTTACTAGACAAGGTAAAAAGATTGATATACTGATGATAAGTATTTGCCTGTCCATAACACTGTGACTATTTAGAATTATATATTGTGCTCATCCCCTTGTCATCAAAGTTCAGTAGTTAATTCATTATAAGACCAGTAATTATAGGACTCAACAAACTGCAATACAGTAATATTTGCATACTGCTCGTAGAGAATCAAGAGCATAGCGACGACAATGATAGTCTTTTGCAAAAAAAGCTTGCTAATATCTTAAAAAAACAGATTCGACATTGAATAAAATTATCCGATTGTATAATCTTTCATCTGTGTATTAAAATAGGTAAAATATCAATGATGATTTAATTTAAAAATTTAATCATACCATTGGTCTAACAGATGGAGGTCTTGGAACAGCTGGTGGTGGCATAAGATCAGCTCCATCAGTATCCATGGGACGAGGAGTTCCTGGTTCATGAGGAGGTGAACCACCCCAACTAAAAAAAAAATTAAAGATCACATACATTAAGTAAAGTTTGTTCAGTCGTAAGTTAAAATATTCTACAATAACTGATTGAATAATATTTGACAAATTTCTTGTACCTGTGCTGAGGTGATGTACCAGCATCATAATGGTCACCCATATCATCTTCGGAGTCCTGAGTGTCGCCAGCTGCTGCATCAGCTTCGCCGGCACGTTCACCAGCAGCCTCTATCTCCGCCTAAAAAAAACTCTTTTTAATGCAGACCATTACATAAGGCATTATTAAATGTTGTAAACAGAACTTCTATTTAGTTTTATTACCGAACTATTGTTGTCTATTACAGAACAAGGTCACTATTAAACTATAATGAAGCTCTTTATTATAATTTTACTCTTTTTAACATCCATTGCTGATCATTGTTAATAATAACAAAAATTAGAGTACCTGGAGAGACTGTGGTTGGGCAGAGGTACCAGGTATACCGACTGCAGTGCCCGTTGCTGAACTAGCCGCAGTAACGTCGCCAAAAAGGTCCCCTTCAAACAACCCACCAGCATCTGGAAATTTTAATATAAGATTATTTATATATCTTAGCCTGACTAATGAAAGGATCAAACATAGTAAAGTTATAATTTTTAATTAAAGTGATTTATCTTGTTTTCAGGATTTTTAGAGTTTTACATGAGAAACAACCATTCTTGGTTTGCTATATGTAGTCCTTTGCTTTTAAATGGATAACAAAAAAAATTGAGAAAAAATATTAATAATTTCCATAAATATCCATAAATTTTCTAACTTTAACCAACAGATGCTTAACTATCTTTACTTTAGAAATATTATGACAAAAATAATTTAATGAACTTTGTTTGTCAATTAGTGCAACAACAATTACTAGAAAAATGACGTAGTTGTGTAAAATGACACTTACGTCCAAAGTCAGGTACATCTGTAATTGTCCCACCAAAACCGTCGTCTAGATGCGCGGGTGCAGGTTCGAGTCTAGGCTCGTCACGTGGTGCACTGGGTCCAGCTTCCTTACCACCCAGTTCCAACGAAGACCCATCCGCGAATAGTAGGTTGCTCTACAAATAATCATAAATTATATACTTACAGTTAAATTCATTATTTATTAATGATATTTTAAATGTTTTTTAAGCTTGTTCCCCATTTTTAAACAAAGTTACAATTTCTAACATACCTGTTCCAATGCGGCGCCATTTCCAATAGCTTCTCTCATTATATCGGGATGGTCTGTATCAAAACCCATGTCACCAAAACCATCATCATGGGTCACAAGATTTAGAGAGCCGTAGTCTTCCCTCATCGTAATTTCTTCAGCTCTAGACTGATTAAGTGAAAATTGGGCTTCAATATCCACTTCACTGAAAAAGGTACAGAATTTAATTAAAAAAATTTTTTGTATGAAAAAAAAAACATTATTTCTAATGGCTTTATAACTGACATTAAATATACACCAAGGTTATATAAATTTAATTTTCCTTCTTAAAAAATGTAAAAAAAAAACAATACCTGGCAAAGCTGTCATGCATAATTATGGATTTAAAATAAAGTCATTATCAATATGTATGCTGCGGATGATTTGCATAATTAAAATTTAATAATCATTTTTAGTGACAACTACATTCTTACAAATATAATAATAATACATGTAGAAAATGGAATTTTTTTTTGAATTCACAAATTAAATGTACGAAAAAGTCACATAAGTCATCCTTGACTAATTAAACTACTACTTAAGCTAACTAGTATTTACTTAAGCTCAGGCATAGCTGTATCAAAATCATGGAAGACTTCAGGCAATGTTATAGCATTCATGGCGGCCTCTCTATGTTCTTCTGGTAAGTCCACCATGCCAGGCCTGAAAGCCATCTGAAAATTTTCAATACATATTATTAAATATTTTCCATTATTTTTTATCTAACCAGGAACAGAGAAACTCAAACAGACTCTCAAAGTTCAAAATTTATTAAAAAGATAATACGGAAAATATTTTTGCAAAGTAGTTATTGTATGTTATATGGTGGATACTCCACTGTGAAAAAGTCTAGAAATTTTGTGACTTTTGTTTGTCTAAATGGTGCTTTAAATATGACATGTTAAATTAAAGTATAAAAGTATTACAAAATGCTTTTCCGTAAGTAAAGTGATTCTGTATTACAATTTAATCAGACCATTGTTGGAGGTGATAGTAAAAAAATAAGTTCAATTTAATAACTATTCATAAAGCCAAACATGCAATTAATTTATTTATTAATACAATATCTTACTTTTTTATACTTTGTTCATATAAATAAGAGTCATTATTATAAATTGGAATTACTATTTTAAAAATGGAAAAGTTACAATAAACAATTTTTGGATCGCCACAAAGGGGAATATAAATTTCTTGTATGTAAGAAAACACAAGTTTATTAATTTTTTCTTATCCAGTTTACTATAACAAGCGGAGGTGAGCCTTCTGGACACAATGTTAGCATAGTGTGTGGTACAAAATACTGGTTACACCCTCACTAATCATAATTAGCCTTTAAACCTGATGTATGTGTTGTACCAGATCCACATTTCCTAATGTCTGAGCTAAATTTTAAATACATGGAAATGAGACTAGATAATGAAGCATTCTCATAATCCTTTGGCACATATGGTGACAATCAAAACACTGCAATACAGTTTCAATATGAGGATCATAAAACTGGGGTTGTAGCCAGGCCAGATCATAAAACTCTACTACTAACAGAAATCCATTTGGATATAGAATTACATGAAAAGTAGGAAAATGTCACATATAATAATAACCTTCTGGGCATATTGTTTATCAATTGAAATAAAAATATAATGTACAATAATAGAATAAATGTTGTAAACATACCTTGATTTTGACGAAGGCTTCATTGCAATCTTGAAGCAAATATTTTGCTTTTCTAGAGTAAATTCTTACTACTCCAAGCAACAGATGGCCTGAAGTCCGTAAAGCCATTTTGACCTTAGGTTTAAGAATTCCATCAACAGATTTCTCAATATTGGTCTCAAAAACATGAGCCTTTGTCAACTTCTTATCCCAGTGAGCGGCCAGCCAAATCTTGGCCAAAGGGCCTTTTTTGGCCAGCACAAAATGTGCGTAAAACATTTTTGTAAATCACTTGATTCAATCTGTTACATTAACGTTTTTCTGAAATAAACATTGTCATGACATTCATTTTAACATTATGAAAAGCGTAATTTCTATATTAATTCACTGGAAGATTAAAGAAAATCATTAACGACACCAATTTGGCGCCTATTCTATAATGTTATAAAACACCATGCAAATAATCCAAACTTTAGAAAAAAAGCAACAGTTATGTTATTTCAGCAATTTCTTTCCGATTAAATACATTTATTTGTTTTACCTAATAAATTTATGGGAAATTATAAAAACCACCTTTCACACAACGTAAACATGACAACAATTACGCTTTCAAGATGGCCGCAGCTATACTTGACCGTTGATATCGTTCCGAATCAAAAATATTGCATACAAATATTATTATAAATTTATAGTTAACCAATACAAATAATACAAGAATTAATAAATTACTGTTCAATAAACTACGATAAATTTATAATTTTTTGGGTTTAAAAAAATATAAAAAGTACTTCATTTTTAAAAAAAAAAAAACATTGTTGGTACTGTTATCCCATTTTAGACTCTTTAATTGTTAACTCATAATTTTGATTTTAATTAATGTAGTGAAAAAGGAATCAAGCGTAGCGTTCGTACACAATTTTAAAACCCAAAATATGTTTTTTAAAATCTCGTTATAGAAAGTACATGTTTAATAATTATTTAAGGCAATAATTTTTTTTTAAACTGCAATCTAATTTATGTATATAAAGACAAACTTAAAAAATCTGTGTAAAAATGAAAGAAGACGCATTAAAGTACCAACAAAAGTCTTAAACTACTAAATTATAGGTAATACATAAATTTAAAATCTGTAATGCAATGTCATAAACTTTTAGCATGTATCTTTAAATTTGCGAACTAAATAATTTACTTTTTCAAAAATATTTTAAATGTCCAAAAAATTAACAAATTCTTGCTGAGGATATTAAAATTTTTCAAAAGGCAACTTTTTCACTCGGCAGTACTGGTAACAAATTGCCCATCGTTCAGTTATCTTGTGCTCTTTTCCGGCTTACCTGTGGAGTGCGCGAGACGTATGTGTGAATTTAATCCTTAAAAATCTATAACATATTTGCAACATTTTGACATATTTCTTCATATTTTTTTATTAAGTAAACTCTGGGAATTTATTGTTAATTTATTTCCGCAATAGTATATTTCTAACTGTATATCTCATTGCAGTTGTGTTAATGTCAGCATGTCATTCTTGGCGGGTCTCAAATCGCTCTATTTGTGGCCAGACCGATGATGTGACTTCTGATCAATTATTATTGATTTTGTTACTAGGTCTGCCACAGGCTTACCAAGATGGGCGCGTACAGATACGTTCAGGAATTGTACCGCAAAAAATTGAGCGATGTTATGCGTTTTCTATTGCGCGTGAGAGTATGGCAGTACCGCCAATTGACTCGTATGCATCGCGCTCCCAGGCCTACCCGGCCCGACAAAGCTAGGAGACTTGGATACCGTGCCAAGCAAGGTAAATTATTAAACTGCTATTGGTGATTGATTATAAATCCTCTAAGCTACGAGTGTGTATTTAAAAAGGAATTGTTTTTTAGGCTACGTGATCTTCAGAATCCGCGTGCGACGTGGTGGTCGCAAACGCCCTGTTCCCAAGGGTGCTACATACGGCAAACCTAAAAGCCATGGTGTCAACCAACTGAAGCCTACACGCAACTTGCAATCTATTGCTGAGGTAAATTTTCATTTAAACACATGTTAATCTTTCCTTCTATCAGTTTGTATATATGTAATTACTAATTACATATAAACTAATTTCACTTTTTTATTAGGATATTCCTCCTCCATAAAGTAACAAGAAATGTGTTATTTTCTGTCTAATTCTAAATGCCTCACTTTATGTTGCAAAATGACTGATGAAAAATTTAATTTATTCATTTAAATATAGCATATTTGAAATTAATTAATTCTTTAGCATAGTGGTCATAGTGCATGGATGTTTTTATTCTATGAGCATTCATGTTTATTTAAAATAATACCTCAAAACATTAAAATAAGTATTGGTTTCTTTGACCACTACTATTGAGTATACTTCTATACGTTTTTAGTTTCACTAACTCAAGTTTTTTTAATTGTTCAATGAATTTTAATGCATGAACTTAAAACATATTTTATGCTACTTGTTTATATATTTGAATTTATTGTTTCTAGGAGCGTGTTGGTCGCCGCTGTGGTGGTTTGAGAGTGCTGAACTCATACTGGGTTGCACAGGACTCCTCATACAAATATTATGAAGTCATCCTAGTTGATCCTTCACACAAGGTAAAATTACATACATATATATATTATAAAAACTATTTTTTAAAAGCACAAACTCAGTAGGTACTAATATTTTTGTATTACTCGGCTGCAGTAATTTTGTCGAGTCTACTCCCTCTTGATTTGCGCGTCCGGGAAGCGGCTCAGTGCTTCGAAGCAAAACGTGGGAAACCTCTTGACTTTCTTAGGGATA
>DWLS01007599.1:0-10590 GCA_018246255.1 Pachliopta kotzebuea | reverse complement strand
CAGGGTCCGATGAAGCTTTCACGGCCATAATGGTGGCCGAAAGCATCGACATCACCCGAAAAAAAAAAAAAAAAACATACAATAACGAAGTATTAAAAAATAATAGAACCCAAAACATATCACCGCAATCGTGGTACTGTAATGGTCATTAAATATTGTAAGTTTACATAAAACAGAAGTCTAGACCATTATTTCATTTTAAAATAGTTCAAAATATTCAGCAGTATGATATTTATTTCTACTCATGATATCTTTTTATTTACTATCATAAAACTGTTGTACATACCTTGTTCATACGTGACCATATAGCCATATTTATTTGTTCTTGTTTCTATTGTTCACAATAGTACATATCTGTAGACAACACGTCACGAATTTATTTCTCACTAATTAGTTACTAATTCGGGTAAACTATCTGTATCTATTTTTAAGAAGGTAATATTTATTTTTAATCTAATTTACCTAAAATTTTGTAAAAAAAAGGCATGATTTACAATGTATGGTAGTAGAGATTTGATTTACAAGCATTGAGAATATGTTTTTAATACATGAAATATACGGCAATCAACATTATGGGAAATATCATGTTGTAGTCTGTTCGCAGCAAAAATTTTAAACTTGTTAATACAAAGTAGAATGGTTAGTACAAAGTAGTTAGGTAATTTAACAAAGACTTTGTTATATCGCATTCAATTGATGTTAGGCATGAGCATAAATCGTGGGAAGATCTACATATAGTTAACTAGCGTAGCACCGTCAGGCGCGGAGCGACTCGGGGCAGCGCAACGTACAATGCGGTCTCAGGGTGAATGTCTCACTTAACTCTTTGTACACCTGATCTTGTCTGACCACTTTTAGGGTAATAACCCGAATAAAGGGTATTCTCATCTGTATACTTTAATTGAATAAATATACATATATATATATTGTACAATAGTTAACTTGTATCTATGGTAAGTTGTTAAATAGGTACATGTATTTAATATGTACTAGTAATTCGCTGCTATTGATAGCCGTTATTACGAAATAATTATTATTAATTATTTGTTATTATAAATTAAAACTGACATATTCGGTCAAGATTCCAGATATATTGTTTTCAAGTCGTCATAGTGAAATGGAATATAAAGGTACGTTGTTGTTTTTACTGATCATACGTAAGCATAGGTTAGCACTGTCATCTTATGTTTTATTCGAAAATCTTCTACTTTTATGTTACACTATACAAAGTAATTTAAATTAATTTTAATAAAACATGTAAGATTTTTTGAATAAACTGAGTGCTGTGTTAAAATTTATAGTTGTAACATTACATTATCGTACGGGCACAATGTCATTAATTAGTTACACGGGCAGGCCCACAAACGAAACAAACTTCGGCATGCTTTGATTACGTATTCTAGTACATATTTCACATTTTTTCTGCTTGTCAAAAAAGTGCTACTCATTCCTTACGGTAGTATATCAGTTTAGGTATGTGATATATACCAGTTTAAAAGCAAATCTTCGAAATATACTTAGATCACAGTTAGCGGATCGGCGGAGTTCTTTGTTTCTTTTCCGAGAAAAAGCTTAATAGTGAGCTCATAACATCACTTTTTATGAGAGACATAATTTTACTAACCTATTAAAATAGACGTAAAATTAGTATAAATTAACATTTGTGTCATATATATATGTATATTTATCTACATATATACATGAAGATGATTGTGTTGAAATCGCAGTATTATTACAAGAACGAATCTTCAATATTAATAGAGGAGATAAACATGGATTTGAATAGCGTTGATTACTGACAAAATGCTGTTCGTTTATATATTTAATTACTTAATGTACATTGATAACTTTTTTAGGTATCGAAATGCAACAGGTTAACACTTGATAAGAGATGTAAAGGCAACGAATTGTAGATCGATTGGAAACAGATCGTGTACCACCGTTCAAGAGGCTTCGGGGCATGATCACCGGTTCATGAGAGCACGCACACGGCGCCGTGCGGCCCGCGGCGACAACGTCATGCCTTTAGTATCATAATTATAAAAAAACAGGCAAAAACACCTCACCCAAAATATAACACTTATTTCATTCCCCCTATAAAATAGGTATTTTGCTTTAACTAAGATTATTTTTTCTTTATAATAAAATAATAACCATTAATATAATCTTTTATGATAATGATAATAATCTTTATCATATGACGTAACTGAAAAACTATTGGAAAATTTAGTGTATTGTAATATAAGTATGTATAATATTCATCTTCTTTCCCATTTAATTATCCACAGATTACATGGATTATTTGTTTAATGTATTATTTAATAATATATATTTATTTGTGTATTTACCTATATTTAATGTATTAAGAAAACAGTGAATGTCTGTAATACTTATAGGTTAAGCGTTATAGGCGCCCACAGCACAGGCTGAGCTAGTGTGGGCCATCGGAAATCAAATGCTTGTATCCTTTTTTTTGTAACAAATAAATATAAATTATTATATGTTACTTTATGTTGTAATAGTTCTATGACGTTTTTTAATTAGAAGCATTTTGTTTAAAGTGTGTTAAAAATAGGTAAATAGTAAGTATAAATAAAACATTTTATTGGTGAAAGTTCAGTATTGGAAGCAAAAAGTTGTAATGATTCTGAAATGACCTTTTCCATTGTTCGTGTTGTGAAGCTAGAGATCGACGTGAGCGTGATATAACGAAGCAATTAGTGATTTCTAAGCCAATAACTTATACTATTATAATATTTTAAATACCTATTGCTTTGATCGTTAGTTCTAAACATTTGTATAATAAAATATCTTCGTGATGCTATCTCAGACAGTTCCCCCGAACTCACTCACTGGTTTTTATAATAAAGCGAAGAAGACTATCAAGTATCTAAATTATCATGATTAACAAGAATACTTTATTCGTGATTTACGGCACCGTCAATAAAATGAGCATCTGAAAACATTCAGGAATGTCAACAAATACCATATGTGTGAAAGAAATAAAACAATATTAGTAATAAATAATTCTTTGTGTAAATAGTCGAAACATGAGAATAATAACATAATGAAACTTAATTAGCTATTTCTTCTAAGGTGTCCGAAAGTAATTACCAAAAGTCAGATCAGTTCCGCCCACAATTGCTCTTATGCGCGGCCGCGAGGTCACCATCTCCGACAACCTGCCTAGAAAAGGAAATTACAACATTAAACACAGTGAACTGCTTTTTGACTATAATCTTTATTACAGATTTGTTGCGATGTCTCGCTTTTGTTAATATTGATCTAAAAACGATTGTGTTCTGTTATACCTAATGTTTGATCATTCTTTGTATTTGCATCCGAGTTTTCGATATTTTGATATTTTTTAAGTTCAATCTAATCCACAGCGATCGCCTCCAATATCGATGATTTCATATAAAGAAATCGTTCCAAGAGAACGGAGCGCGTAACTCCAGTAGAGTGACAAGACAATAATTGTACTGAACCATCGCATAGGCCGGCGAGCTGAATAAATGTTATAAGACAAATTTAAGTTTTGCTCTGATGAATGGCACTTAAATTTAGGAATTTATTCTGATTGACATTTATAATAAAACTTCATTAGTAAACTGTTGACACAGCATATACTAGTACGCGTATTAAGAGGTATTTTAAAAGAAATCATTGTTTAATTCGAGAATTGAAACTTGAATAAATTAGACTGATCTTTAATAGGTACGGTGTTCGTCAAAAATTTAAGTTGTATATCCCAAACTCGTCCGAAACATGTTTTCTTGGAATACTAATATCTATTAGACCAAATGTTTTGTGTAAAAATGAATGGAGCCGCGGTCATTGACTTGTATTGGCCCTACACAGTACAGCGCTAGATCCCTGGAACACTGAGATTCTCAGTTTGACCTCGCGAAAATTGTTAATGTTTAATAATAAATGCTATATTCATATAATAAAATGAAAAGGTGTTTTCTGAGAAAGAAACATATTGATAGCTCTTTTTAAAAGCCATCAAAATCTCTCAGGTAGGTCCATAACAATTAAAAAAAATCTGAGAGTGGAAAAATGAGAAAGCTGTATTTTGCGCCGATTAAGAAATTTTGTTGTAACTTTATCTTTTCCTACTTTCTCTTATCGAGTAAACGATTATTTTCTGAAAAAGTGTACTGTATACATTAATTTGATTCAGAGTCTCTGCGATATAAAGAACACCTTTAAGCAAAAAACACTCATTCTCAAGTAAAGCTTTTTGATTTGTTCAGTGGTAGCAATACTGTTTGTATTATATAATATTGTTAATAAAAACAAAAAACTTTTTATGTTATTATTGTTGTTCTTATATACTAAACTTAATGAAAAATTGATCCATAGTCGATTATAAAACCAGTAGTATCTCTAAATCTGCAGTCAATGCACTCAAAGCTTCGATTCGATTTTACATTCTTCGTTCGAACATGGACCCCCCATCAATTAGAGTGAGCATTTAATCGGATAATAGCGACACATAGCTAATAATCTCGGCCCGTTCAAATATCAAAGACGTTTTAAAATAACGGCCTCTATATTATATTATTAAAAAATGCGGCTTATACGTGATATTAATTAGAGTACAGCTACGTATA
Organism: Pachliopta kotzebuea; assembly: GCA_018246255.1. NCBI lineage: Eukaryota > Metazoa > Arthropoda > Insecta > Lepidoptera > Papilionidae > Pachliopta > Pachliopta kotzebuea. The sequence continues at coordinate 5,971 of DWLS01007599.1, read as the reverse complement.
CTTTTATTCGTGTTATTAATTGAAAACAAGGTTGAGTAGTTACTCGTTAACGAGATAAAATTTACCAAATAAATGATCTACTTAGATTAAAAATTCACTTAGATTTCTTCATAAGTATTATGGTATGTCTTTGATTTTAACACGTCGAAAAATATCAAAAATTAAATTACATAAGATCCACGTGAAATTTACACATTGCTAAGATGTGGTTAGTGACAGAGTTTTTTTTTATGAGACTATATTACTCTGTTAATCCTGTTTATTAGTCACAAGTCACGATTTTTATCAAACTACAGCAACCTTTTAATTTAAAACAACGGTAGGTCAGACGCTATTAGACTGAATAATCCGCAACGAAATTAAAAAAGAAATAATTTTATAAAAATATTTGTAGCCAAAAAACATGAAAAAGCATTACTAATTTTTATGTAGAAATGATCCTACAACTGATGCGCTATTTAAACTTTATTTTATATATTTGGAAACAAATTGAAATAAAATTTTGCTTTGGCTGAACAAATTCATATCCTGTGTCAAATGAATTGACCTTCAGAGAGGTTGTATAGTTTCAAAATATATAACAAAAAAATTTTTTTTACTAAAGCAAGGCCTTGTAGTATCCGAAGACAGTTCATCTATTTGGTTTTAAGATTACAGCTTAAAACGTCACGACATTGTCCCGGCTGTAAAGTAGATGGTATCGATAGAGCAACGAGCGCAGAGCGGCGACAACTCGCCGCAATCACTAATTGAATCGGCTGCTAGTCATTGGCTACCAGCACTACTTCCACGGTATCACTTTCGGTTAACGAAATTATGATTTCTTACACGTTATCGCGCCATCAAATTTTGAAGAAATGCCGATGAAAAAGCGATATCGCCTTTCGGGTCTCGTCGTCTAAACGGTATAAGATCTATACAATTGAACAAATAATCAAAAATGATGGGTTTTTTAATTTTTTTTAACATTTTTATTTGGCAATGTTAGTGCAAATAAAGTATTTGTACAAGTTCGTATAATTTCAGACAGCATTGAATTTCAATTAGGTGATCACTTGAAATTTATTTAAATTTATATTATACCTGGGCATCGACAGTTGGAAATGTTATGAGCCCGCGATAATTATTATTGGCCGACAAATCTTCACTTACAGAACCGTTACTTGTGATTTGTTACAGTGAAAACATTCGTTACTTCATTTGCATACAATAGCCCGGTGCCAAAAAATATTGGAGTGTAAACGCTCACTGAGAAGGCATACATGAAAGTTCTTAGTATATCTAAACGAGTTTCGAGGTAACTCATATGCCACCATTACGTTCATTTTACTAGCTTTATACTTACTGGGTTGCTAATTAAATTAAAAAATTATTTATGAATATAAATACTTGTATAGATACACTGTGCTTAGTAGTATTACTGATATAAGTATTATCATATCAACAATGAAATTTAAATGAGAATAGAATAGTCTCATCTAAAATAAAAAAAATTAAAAGTTACTCAGTTTTGTAAACATTGGTGAATTCTAATTAATTCCATTAAAATTAGTTGAAAATAATAGAAATAAGTAAGACAATTTCACAATGGCGATTTCAAACAAAGAAATAAATAAACAATAAATAGAGGTGGATAAAAAGCCTCGATTGTTTCCTTGGGAGAGAAGGCTCCGATTCCCTGATACATTAAGAGGCTAAGCAAACTAATAAAAAACAGATAGATATTTTGATTTTATTCAAAATCACCATGACTATTCAGTCAACAATATTTTTTCGATGGTACCAATTTATTCCATTATTTATTTCAAAGCCCTGTGTTTTATGAACAAACTTTTCTACTTATGATTGTTATTATTTTTAAAATACAATTATAGTTTGTTACATAATTTTCGATTTAAATAGCTTCTCATCATTAGTTCAGCCATCGCTAAGTAAAAACCTCAAGAAAATTTTTAGTAATAACTTTAGGATAGTTTTTTTTATATTAACGTTGAAGTGTATAACACGACAATTTACAATTATTGTTGATTCATTAGAATAATAAAATAATGTACAATAAAACATCTTTTAAACCATTACTAGTACATACGTCATAAAAGCTAAAATTTTAGCATATTTATTATAATTAAATATTAAAATATTAACACATTGATTGATGATGTAATTTCACATAAAAAAACTGGACCGTAATTAAATAGTCCGTTACAATTGTCTGCTTATCTATGCAAATGAATTGCTATAACTCCATCATACACTATCAGTTATGGAAACTGTTCGGAGTTAAAAGTTCCGAAAGTCTACTTTATACCACGAACGAATATTAAATATTTTAGAAACGAATAAGTTGTATTAGCTTCAGAGAATTATTTTATGAGTGCAATTAATGACGCTGTTAACATATTTTAAAACCAATGCTTTATTTATTTCTTCATACTTCTTTTTTTTTATCCCTTAAAATTTAAAGCCTTTTCCATAGTATATTTGCCGCGTGGAGGACTTTCAAGTGTTCGATTCGATGTTGGCCGATAAATATATTTCGGCGCAGAGCTCTTGACGCAGATGGAGTTAACTAACGGAGCTATCCTAAATCCAATTGTTTTAAACTATTAATTGCGCTGATAGCAACAAGAACAATACACGCACTAAATAACAATTAAACCTAAAATTCTTTTACGCTGGGATAATGAATGTCGAGTACACAAGTTGTATGCTAATAGATGATATTTCTGTTTTACAAATTGACACATATTTATACCTACATAGTATACATGACTACATGATACAGTAATTGATACTGGGTATTTTTGTATTATATATATGAAGAAATCTATTAGGCGCATGAACGTTTCAAATTAAATTTAATATTCTTTTGTTGATAGAAGCGTAACAATGGACCACAGATCAAGTTTTGTTCCATAAACAGCTTCGGTCTAACTTAGGCAATTTGTAGATAGGCTGTTCATGCGCATTCGTTTATTGGCTCCTTTGCGCAACTAACTTACTAGATATATTTTATATATATACTAGCCAAATCTATACTACCTTGATTATATCAACCATAACTCGAGTCTCACATTATAAGAATCTGTTACAAATAAAACCTTCCAATAGGTGTCTTGCTTTGAAATTGTTTGATATTTATAATTTATAATTGTTTAAAAGTAATGTTTTAAAGCCATAATATAATAATCACAAATCAAATCATTATAAGTAAAGCTTTATACAATAGAAATTAAACTCATTAGTATCATTTGGGCCTATCGCTGTCTAGTACTGAACATGGGTACCAAAAAAAATACTTATAAGTAATGATAATATATATTTGTTATTTATATTCGTATGAGTATGATTATTATGCGCGTGAGTAGGCTATTGCAATGAACGTCTTATCTGCAGCAATTACCTGGTGTATGTATTTAATAATCGAGTGTTATACGTTTAAATATTACGGTGGTTAAATGATTCGGTTTCGCGGGCGGAAACTGGCGCGCCCACGCGCAGGTCAGAGCAGTGACCCCGGAGCTAACCCGCGCGTCTACCGCTCGCGGATCTCATTGTTCCGTTCCACCTTCCAAAGCAAGCGCTAGCAGGTAACTGGGTGTCAGGCTACACATTAACAGGTTCATACAGATGGCTGCATATGATTTATACGAATATTATCACGATCGTGATTTAAGATAATAGATCTATTTATTACTTATACATTTCGTTTAATTTTAGCGTTGGATAATGCCAAATATGAATGAGTAATGAACCGCTTGCTTTGATTGTTTTCGTTGATGAATGATCTTACGTTAATGTTGATCAATTTGTGTAATCGAATAAGTAATGATTTTATTTCAGTAATTAAAACATATAAATAACTGTAGTTTTATAAGCGTGTACTATAATAGGAACAGAAATCACAAACAATAAAACAGGGACACGTGCAAGTGAGGACCAGAACATCATCGCTTAAAATGTTTTGATCTTAAAGTAAGTGACTTCTTATTTTATATTATATACACTATTTTTGGAGTATTGCTTTCATTATAAGTTTCTTAGTAAGTAGTAAACTTTAAAAAACTTATAGTCTTTGTTATCACTAACTATCCACCTGATTGACTTGAGCCTTAGGTACAAAAAAGTTAATATTAGTAACTTTATGTAACGTTAAACGGAGGTCTTCACAAGGTGGACCGACAATCTGGTGAAAGGTCGCGGATAACCGCTAGATGCGAGAATTGCAGCATCGATCGGTGTAAAGAGATAGGGAAGGCTTATGACCAGCCGTGGACGTGTATTGGCTGATTATGACAAAACCTGCATAAAAAATTATAATTGTGTTATTTTGTTCTTGAAATCTGAAGCACTAAATGCCTTCGGGGAGCAATACTGCGCATTTTTATTATCGGTAAACGAAAGCGAAAACTAAAATTAAAAGGTATCGATGATTTTCAAATTATAGGAAATTAAGGTAACAGCTTTTAGTAATAAAAAGAAACAAATAAATTACATCCATTTATAAAGTCTAAATCATTATTCTTTGTAGCATCATCTTCTACATCGTATACATTAATTATACATTTTTCGCATAAATATAACTTTCGCAAGTCTTTGTCTTGTAGCCGTTCTGCATTTAGTTGTGATTTTAAATGTGGTGTTTTAATGGCAATAATTATTTTTGATCTAAGCCCACATCATTTCAGTAGGATTACACTGACAGTCCGTACTATGGAGATAAGCGAATATAATCGTCCTACCTGAAATTTATGAAAAACTAAAAGTTTAATAATATAATAAGAACCGTATAAATACCTACCTATATTTTGGCTACGCAAACACGTGTTATTAGTGCAAACAAAGGGATAACTTTATATTTCATTTAGTATGCCCGCTTAAATATGACTTCGTAGTGTAAATTAACTGCAAATTTACAAAATCAATTATAAAACATTACCGTTATTTTCATATATAACGATAATACGCATGTGCACCTTTGCCTACAGGCCTAAACACCCATAAGATCATCAAGTTTCATTTCTTACAACTATAATCATATACAAAAGTGTAATGTGACACATATAAATTAAGTTAAATGAATTGATTTTATAATAAAAGCTGTTCGGTACAGCTACATATTTCTAGGCGTCGGTAGTGGCGACTATATTTTTATTTTCCTCACCTCGCATCAGAAGGTAGTGGTAAAATACCCTCGCCGATCGACGGCGGTCTGGTACGGGGAGAGAGTACGGACAGCGATCGCGCGATTAGTTGGTCGTACGTCGCCGAATCGGAGGGACTTCGCGCGGTGGCTAGGTCGCCTAGCGCCGCAGTCCACGTTGCGATTCCTATCTGTCTTTCCTGTATTTGTGTGCGCCGCTACGGGGAGCGACCTGCAGCCCTACACGCAGCAGTGGAAGGGCATCGCTCGCGCGCTCAGTGTTAACTCTGACAGACTGACAAGCATTAACCTATACATTCGTAAAAAAAAAGACTGACGACTGACCCTTGACTGATTGACTAAAATCTTGGAAGACCTGCGAGCGGCGGAGCTGACGGCGAGTGAGGTGAGTACACGAACGCAGACGTATAAATCGGTGAACCTTGTACCGCGGGCTCTCGAACCCGTACTTGTCCGGCAAAAATGTTGTAGATTGAATTTTTATAAACATTTTTAAGGTATATTAAAACAATTTCAACATGAAGGTATTATTTACAAAATTTAACATGAATTAATAAATATAAGAAAATGTTCGTCTACTTTTATGCCTTGCGCAGCACACCTTCGATATTATTCATTCTTCCTTCTCTATTCATTGTATTCTCTATAATACGCTGCCTCTCGACCGAAATCGAAATCGGAACATTTACTACTGTTACGATTTCGGTGAGTACACCGGTGCATCTTTAAGCTTAAACTTCGTAAACTTCTTCTTAATGAAGAAATGACTGGGTCCTAATAAATTCATATTTAAGTATCTATCTAATC
>DWLS01007598.1:0-10591 GCA_018246255.1 Pachliopta kotzebuea | reverse complement strand
CGCGCTCTTTCCAGTTTGACCTTGATATTCAATACGCCTCTGACAATTCGGTGATCACTTCCGGTCTTAACCTTGTTTATTGTGATATAATTTTAAGTAAGTGTACGTTATTATCATTTATTCGGGAGTAGTATAGTTAATTAACCGATGTACTCTCAGTACACAAAAATTTAATTTAAAATTCAGCACCGAAATGAACGAACACTGTTTACTGAAACCAGTAATTGTTTTTTTAATATTAAACTAATATATTACTTTCATTATGGTCTTTATTTATTTATAATTTTGCTTTAATTTTTAAGATCAATATCATCTCTATGACATACAGACACACAAAAAATAATTACTAAGAAAACGTTTTTGTTACACATAATTTTTTTCAAGTATATAAAATATCATTCCATGAAAAAAGCGTAGAAATTAATAAATCTCTTTATATTAAATGTAGTATTTTATTACTATTTTCATGTTTGATATGTGTTCATTGTTATAGTCGTGAAAACTTGTAAATAGCAATTTATTACATGATTTTTTTTTAAACGGAAATGTCGCGAAACTTATAAGGGCTTTGTTTGAATTCAAGATCGAGACTTGGATTAGCGTCGTATAATATATATAGATTAGGGATATGTTGAACCTCTATTTAATTTTATAGTTTACATCTACTAAAAGAAATTTTAGTATAGTTTGTATACTAAATCTACCAAGAAAGTTTAGGCTAATCTCCTTAATAAAATTTTTCTTAATGTGCTTTGTAACTTCTTTGTACAGGGGAGCAAAAGTTCTCAGTTCCATAAATATCAAAGGAAATTAATTAGATACCTTTTCAAGAAAACTCCAAGGGTATTACGCGAAGTCCTTTTAAATTTTACTTAATTTATTAAAATAAAAGAAAGAGCTATTAAAAGATACTTTTTATATAGATAAGTTTATCTACTGTTAGCTAAGAATTAAAGAGCTTTCAATACTGTTGTTTTATTCTTCAATTAAATAGTTAATTAAAGGTAATTCCAGCTAGCTTTTTGTTATGATAGGTCATTTTAGACACTGGTGTTAGGTCTCTGTAGCCGGAGATCGTCTAGGTAGGTGCCACCGCAGCTCCTATTGCAGAGTACAAAGAGTACTGTTTCGATTTTAAGGGTGCAGTAAGCTGGTGAAATTATTGGCGTAACGACTGATAATATCTTATTTATCAAGGCGACAACCGCAATGTGTGTATACAAGTTTATCACCACGTTGTTATGGGTAGGCGTATTACTTACCATCAGGTGAACGCTTTGCCTCTCTCATCGCCTCCACTAACATAGACAAAGAAAACAGAAACTTTAATAAATTAATTTCCCTGAAACATTTGATGTTGCAGAAAATAAGAATTAATCATTTCTATGTTCAGATTACAGTACATTAATATTAAAAATGAAAGCTTTACGAGGGTAGTTGTAAGCTATGTTATTTATAAATTGTTTAAATATTAAACATGAAGTTTGCGAGAGAATCCCTTTTCCGATATTGAAAGCATTTGTCACTTGTATGAGCGTTGGCAGGCGTCAAGTGCCTGTTCACACAAGAGACAAGTTTTGCACTTTTATTTAAAACCGGTTTCGACTTTTTTAAAATTACACTGTTCTAGTATATAATATACAATTAAAATAAGTGTTTTTCTTGTATATACCCCACTAAATATTAATGCTATCTATACATATGAAAGTAATTACTTTTTCTAAATTTTTTGTTTACTATAGTACATATCTTTAGACAAAATTTGATATAATTATTTTTAACTGATTTATTTTGAGTAATCACTTATCAGAAATAAGTATTATCATCTGATATATATGATAAGATGGAAACATGTAATAACTTTTTTTAATTAGATAACAGCGTACACAATATAAATATTTTCTATAAACAAATCTAGTATATAAAGCTAATTAGAGGTTTCCATGTATAACCAATAATTACATTGGCATGCGCAGACACAATATTAGTAAAAAAAATTAGATTTCATTAGTGAAGAACAACAAAAAAGAAAATGAAAAAAAATGTTGTAATAGATACTTAATTATTATAAAATCTTTATAATAATTATTGGTCTGATTAATTTACGACTACGTTGATTACCTAAGTTAAATATTAAGCTTATTAACATTAAGCTTCCAAACTAACGCTACCTGATAGATTAGATTATTAGTTTATTAGTATAATGATGTCTAAGCTTGTAGATTAAGTGTAAGTTATATATTAATTCAGTTAAAGATGGATTTCTAAAATTACTGTTAATTAAAGTTATTTACTGGAAAACTTGGACTGGTATACAGGTCACTGGTGGTAGGTCTCTTGCTAGAGACCAGTCTGAGTCCCACTGCAATTCCTGTTTCTATTGCCAAATAGTAATGTGGACACATTACTGTCAGGTTTGAAGGGTGCTGTAAGCTATAATCTCAAGGCGATGAGCGCAATGTGTTGCTATGTACGTAATTTTAACGCCACCCACTATCACTCACTGTCAGGTAAAAGCCTTGCTCGTCTCATTGCTTCCTCAATTAAAAAAGTAACAGTTCGGATAATCGTTACCTATTTTAGCCGATAGAAGTCTACTACACATAAGCCTGTCCTAACAGTGGGGGGATAAGGACCATCTCCCACAACCATGGCCCAATGCAGGTTGGATAATAGTCCGAATATCAGTATATTATAAATCTACCGCTCTACTGTATTGCTATCTTTTGGACTGGTGTCGTGTGAAATTCTGATTGTTTACACATTATCGTTAAAAAGTACCTTAAATGAAATAAACAAATACATAATAAGAAAATCTGAATTGTAAATAAAATAGCTTGTCGTAAGCTTAACATCAATGCTAAAGAGCTTTCATAATAAATACCACTAAAGTGATACGGGTTTGATAGCAAAGCGTCACAATACAAAGGATTTAAGCCTACCTTGTATTATCTAATAATTTACATGATTATGTTATAAATCCTTAATTAATATGTTGAATTAATACAATGTAATCATTTAGTATTCAAACACAGTTTTCAATTATAAATTATACCCAAATTCTAGTATACATCTCATTATGAAAAATTATAATCATTTGCCGCACTATACATATGTATAGATGAGTTAGCATATGTTAATGTAATCTGTAATTTTTCAGTTGAATTTTTCATCATGATTTAATTAAAAACAGATTCTAATTTAAACATCGTGTTATTATCTTTCCAAACATCAGTCTTGTTAACATTCAAATTGCTTTTAAGTTTCGTTTCATAATATTTTTATTTGAAAAATCTGCGCCGTAGAAAACGTTTGTTGAATTTGAACAGAGCGAAATGATTCAATTTTAAAAAAGTAACTTAAAATTAAGTCTCATCTATGTTGTAACATTCAAATTTACAACATCTACATCGTAAATTTATTTAAGGGTAATCATCACTATTCATTCACACATTCTTCTGGTAGAAGTCCAATGATGATTACAAATCTCCCCAAAAAATCTTCAAAGGTTTTATGCGACCTTCACCAAATCATCAATAATCTTTTTTTTCTTTATTCAACGAAGCGACGAGACGAGGAAGTCGTGCACATGATGATAAGTGATACGCTTGAACCATAATGTGGCGATGGTTAAGATGTTATACACAGCACAACATTGCGCTCGTCACCTTAAGACATTAGGTGTTATGTCTCGTTACCGCAGTAATTTTATTACTTTGCCACGTCCTTCAAACTGGAACACATGTTTGTCGGCTACAATAGGAGCTGCGGTGGTACCTAGACGGTCTCGGGAAACAGAGACCTACCACCAATATACTTTGTGGAGAACTTGCACCCACGCTTACTAGGTGAAGAGATATTAATATAAAAAAAGAAGTACCCCTCTCTTTTTATTTATATTATTTTTACCGGCAGAGAAATTTCTTTCGTAGCTGGAAGGAACTGAAAACAATTACTGTTAACAACTTTTCACAATTCGCCTGACAGGTATAAAGGAGTTAGCGATATATTTGAGCTTTTGTTACTGTAAATTACACTCCCCTTTTGTATTATTATACTAAGTTACTTAAAGAGTTTTCTTGCTGTACTTAATCGACCCTTATCTCCTTCTTACCCTAGTAGATTAGGCGGACAGGTATTCCTACTTAATTGTGTAAAAAACAACAAAGGAGTGGAACGACTTGCCCTCGTCAATATTCCCGTCAAAATACGACGCGAGTATAAGATGAGTGTTACTATGCTAATGTTTACCGAAGACCACACCTCCATCTTACACCGAATAGGTTCGTGATGAAGCTCTGACATATATCTATTAAATATAAACTATATAATAACTGTAATAATCCTTAGAACAAAAAACGGTAGGATCCTTGCCTCTGAAACGCTTTGTTACAAAGTGGCTGTACGTATTTCAAATCTAAAGTAGATAAAGTTATATTTAAAATAAATGATAGCAATAAAGATAGACTCGTGCTAAAGATCTAGAAATATCTCTAACGTATACGGAATTTCAGGTTCTGTTAGTGTTTAGCTCGCTAAGGTTATATTCGTGAAGGGAAATAGCGGAAATCGATTGCGCTGAACGGGCTTCATTGGAAGTTCACCTACATGAAAACCCATCAACGGGTAATTTTCGAAAAATATCAAAGTATTTGTCCCGGTAATAATTTAAACTTATGTAAACACGAACAATGACTTCTCCATCGGCCGATAGGCGTCCACTGCTGATCATTGGACTCCTCCAATAGTGGGAGTATTTGGGCCATTTCTCACTCCGCTAGCTCCAAGCGGCTTGGTGGTGAGAGTATCAACTAGAAACTTCTATTTTCATACAAAATTTACAGGAATTTGGAGGACTGGTAGTAGGTCTCCTTTGTCGGAGACCGTCTAAGTAGGTACCACTGCAGCTCCTATTTCAACACCAAATAGTAATATGCAAACGTTACTGTGTTCCGGTTTGATAGGTGCAGTATGCTAGTGAAATTACTGGGGTAACGAGACTTAACACAAGACTCAAGGCGATGACCGTACGGGCAAGACTATCACTTACAATCAGGTGAACGCCTTACTCGTTTCGTCACTTCGATGAATAATATATAAAAAGGATGGATGATCACTAAACTATCTTCGAGCAGTCCACATATACCATCTATTGTGAAAAGTTTGCGTGTACAGAATTTTTAGCTGAAAGCCACTTATAATTAACTTAATAGCTTGGTACTGCGGACCAATCACTTAGCTATGATATATTTACGTAATAAAACTAAACATATCGTCATACACATGATTGCTTTATAATTAATTATAAATTAAAAAAAAAGTATAACGATATTTTGTAATTTACTAATTTGTTATGTTTACACGGCCATCATTCCTAAAAATCTATTTCATCCTGAAAACATTTCTCAGTCTCTTTATCTTGTGCTCTCCAGAAATGATGGACCGATTTTGATAGGACTTTAATTGGGTATTAGCTGAAAAGATAAATATGCTGTCATTAGCTAAAGAATCAAATCTAGGTCTCTAAGTTGTAATTTAAATTTCAGTATGAATATGATAGATTGTCTTCTTATTAGTTCAGCAATAATAATATTGCTGTGTTTCGATCTTTATTATTAGAGCCTACATTTTATGTAAACACACATCATTGCTAACTTAATGTTTAATATCACGTGACATTAAAGTGAAGTTTGTTGGTAGTATGAAAAAAATGAACTCTAAATTATACGCTGTCTAAACAACTTTACGTCAACAAGGAAAGTTATATAACTTCGCCTCGCCTTCGACAAGTATTGCCAAGGTAAAAATGTCAACGAAGATTATATACGAAGACTTACATATAGTATCTTTGAATTTTTTTGGGTGCAAATATTAAAGGGATGGGGATAAGGGATCTAGGATGTCCTTCGCAACAACTCACGGGACCTAAGCCAACTCCACCTGCTCGTGGTACATTCTGCCTAACGACCCAATTCCAATCAACATACAAGGCTGTTGCTCCCCTCTAACTTGCATTAGGCCAACGTGATAGAAGATGGCCCAAATCCCCCATTTTTGAAAGAGGCTTGTGCCCAACGGTGGACATCTATCATCTGATGTTGATACTACATAGATGAACTTATTCGTTTTATGATAACATGAAAATATCATGTCATATAAAAATTCAATGCAAGTAGTTGAACAAAACTCATGACAACATTTGTAGTTATTAAAGTAAAGTAATTTTTTGATATTTAAACTACAAGTTTCTTTATGAAACGCTGTGAAACCACGCTGTATTCAAACGAGTAACACAATTTTTTCTTTCAAATTCACCTTGTTCATTAATCTCAGAACGCTTTCAAGACAACCATTAAAGTCATAATGATGGCCCAAATACAGAACCAACTTCTCTTAATTATCGACAGCCGTTACTTTTTTTAACTTCATTACATTACCTTTTAATTAAAGTATAAAACGTAGCCATAATGCCTTTAAGTATATTGATGAAGCAATAATTTGAATACAGTAATACAATGAAATAACATTTCCAGAAGTGGGACTCGGAACCTTTCCTCGCAATCTGAAGGAGTTGTAGTTATTAAAATTACTTGTTTAATGTCATGCATGAATATAATAACAAAAGTGTGCAATGTAAATATTATAACAATCCAGAGGATCACTTATAAAAAAATCAAAGAGACGAAGTTTACAATAAACACTGTATAGTTGTAATCTATCTCTTTCTCTCATGTTTGTCTGTTTTTCCTATCAATTATTCGTTTCATAGAATTTTCAAATCACAACGATTACGAATCATTTCAAGAACTTCAACGAACTTATAAACAAAACCTTAAAGAAATATTAAAATTTCTTTAATAATCTCTACTATATTAATATGGCAACTTATTAAGATATTACTAGAAAGAGAGGGCATTTCTTGTGAAGTTTCATAGAAGGTATCCTTAATTGAAAGTTCCCACAGAATCCAAAGGCGTGGTTGAGGATAGATCATTTTGTATATAAGATCGTCGCGCACAGACATGAGGTGTTAAATCTCATTACCCTGGTAATTTAACTAGCTATACCTTCAAACTGGAACACATTAATGTTTACATTACTGTTTGTCGGCTTTAATAGACGCTGCGGTGATACCTAAACAGTCTCCGGCAACAGAAACGTAAAACCAGTAATACATACTTATTCCTTCATTCAGGAGTAGAGTATCTATTATAAAATTCTCTTTATCACCCAAATAAAGGTGTGATACATACGCTGATTGTTACGTTACTATTCTATAGATTTGTTATGAAATAAATAATAACCTTCACAGAAGCCGATGAAGTACACGGAAGCCTTGTTCAGGGTTTGCTTAACCATACATATAATAAATCCAATGACCACGCTGGGTATCTTTATGCGATTTGTTACGATTTCACCTTCGTACCACCCACCGCTGTTACGTCCAGGGTCATCAGGTTGGTAACACACGCTAACATACAGAGATAATCACAAGTAATAATTCAGTGATTTTCATTTGATTACAAAGATAATTTAGTGTGTACTATTAATTGAAGGCACTAATTAGAAATTACTTAGGTAACGACATCTAATACCTTACGTCTCAAGGTGACGGGCGCAATGTGGAGCTGTGCATACCATCTTAACGAATGGCAAGTTGTTATGAGCAAGACTATCACTTAATATCAGGTGAATGCCTTACTCGTTTCGTAGCTCCTTCGAATAAAAAAAAAGATATAAACTACAGCTTTTTACTGCTTTTATTCCTTTCATTATTAGAGTGTATACAGCACTACCTACACTAGTTATTCTCCGTTATCAATGCAATGAGTACTATTTGGTATACTGTAAAAATCTTAATTAACGTTACATTACTATAAGTATGCGTGGTCTATTAGGAGTAAATCCTACTGGTCTCTCTATTACGTTAAACAGATAGATGTTTTTGTAGATCGATGATTTATATACATCCTTTTTCTATATACTCCTTTCCCCGCAAAGTGGGACCGGGATTTTATTTATTCTTTACTTGATTTCCTCTTTTCTTTATACCTGTTTACAATTTTCTTTCCTCTTATATTCCCTCGTCTTCCATTCTTTTACAACTTTTCTGTACACGCTTCTTCTTACACGCATCGCCTCTCACATTTTCTCCCTCGCTGCTTATTCTACTTTACAATTTTGGCTTAATTTTAAATTTATAGTTTCATTTAATCTTTCATATACATTTCTATCACATTTCTTTCTAATATTTATTTCATATCATATTCATAATTTGAATGATTGTATAAAAGAAGAAGTACATTAATTATAAAGCATAATCGCGATGAGAATTAAAACCTTTGACTCCTACAAGCGGAAATATGTCCAACGTTAACTTCCGGCGTGGTCTGTAGATGAAAATACCAGCTCGACGCAGGCTTTGTTTGGCATTGCAGTATAATGAATGTGTTCAGCAAATAGTATTCAGTCGCAGCGAAGCGCTTCAGTTTACATCAGTTTGCAGTCTAAGGTTTAAGTAAACTGAGGACTTATCCATTGTAAAAAAAAACTTAAGTATTGCACAGAAGGACAACAGTTATATTTTATTCCGTGCATGTTGAAGTTAACTGCAGATTGAGTCCTTGTAAGGTCTTTAAAATACCACGATCTGTAATGAACACATACTATATGTACTGCTATTGAAATCCATCTCTTTCTACATATATATAACTGCAAAAGAGAAAGAAAAAAAACTACAGTTTGACAATTAAGTAAAAAGTACTTTTATTGATTAATCATCAACATCATTATTAACATCCGGGAGACCCCTACTGCACTTAAGTAATGAATACGGACATAGTGATATTGTTCAATGTCTCGTTTTCTTTAATATCATCTTTATATTATATATATATAGATTAGCGGTGTTCGAGGTCCCACACACCAACCCGCGGGGTTCAAGCTAACTTCACCTACTCGTGGTGCACCCTGCTAATTAATAAACGAGGTCCTGGCTCTTCACGAATCTACACAGACAGCGCAGTGAAAGGCAGCCAAAATCGCCTTATTATTAGGTTAGGGCTAAACGAAGTTTTTTTGTAATTTATCTTTTTTTAATTATCTTCGCATAAGTACATAAATTAGTTAAAAAAGTTAACTAATAAACTTTCGGACCTTTCTATTCCCTAGACAAAAACAGTCCATATAAACAAGCTTTTATTATTCTAGATTAATCTATGCACGCAGTATGAACTTTTTCGTCTACCCACAACTTGCTGATGATGTTTAATGCTGCTGCTATATATCTTATGGGATACTGGACTCGGAGTTCGCGTCCTAAAGCTGACCCACATTCAAAACTATGATATTTACAAAACTATGGTTTTTATATATGTATAAAGACCATAATTTTTCGGAATAAAGCAATAAACAAATGGTTTAACTTATTCGTACCTATTTAAGTAATACCTACGTAATAAAAAATATTATTCTTAATATTACATATGTAAGGCATTGTTTCGAACAATTTCATTAAAATTTTAATATGTTTTATTTAAATTACTTACTAACTACATTTGCACTTCTTATACATAGTAAAGTTTTTGACAACCAGTTAAATTGGAAAGGTCAATAACCCTCGCGTGTTTGTATAGAATCAAAAACTATTTTCAAGAACGATTAGTTTACATTATTAAAAAATCTATATAAAAGTATAAAATATTTTACAAATCGTGTAACACTTATTTACAAACTATTTAATTTCAAACGAATTAAAAAATTAACCCAATTTTAACTAAAACAGGGTACTCACCGAGTCAGTTGACTGGCATCACCAAATCGAATAAAACAAACGGAAATTTAGTCCACGAATTGTTTTTATTCACACAGAATCTAACTTAAGTAAATACAACGTCCACTTAAACGGAAGTAATTCAAACACGTGTTATATGTAAACTATTTGTAAATAAATTATTAAATATACTTTGAATAAACAACAACTTCACACCGCCGCTCGCCGCCGCGACAGCTTTGCTCTGCTCGTAAGAGCGTGGCCGGCCGCTGCTAATGCCGCGCATGCGCACGGCGCGCCGGCAGACTCTACCGCACCACGCGAACGCTGATCGCTATCGAACTCCTCACGATATCCGTTAGAGTTTTACAGACCCCACAAGTATTACCTTTCCAAATTCAAGAAAAGCTTACCTTCTTAAACGGCATATAAGGCAGCTTATCGATAAAGAGCTTTGGGAAACGTTTACAATTAAATATGCCATTGATGAAAAGTTGCTGTAAAATTCAAATTCCTGCAAATCAATATCAATGCTACATTAAGACCAAGTGCTAATTTTGTGGATAAGAACAAGCGTTAGGGTCACAAAATAGCTATTTTATTAATATCTTAATACACAAAAAAACATGATTATATTAAATGTAGTTATATGGAAAAGGAACTCATTCGGGTAATGTTGTAGGCTATGAAGACCCTATAATTAGTTTCGTCGCTTGTAGCATACGAGCGCTTGTAGCATTACGACACATACACAAATTAACCATTGAAAGATAAACATTTACCGATTTTCGCTATCGCTGTTCATTCCCAAGGTACAAA
>DWLS01007597.1:0-10591 GCA_018246255.1 Pachliopta kotzebuea | reverse complement strand
AACTAAATAACATCATTTTGAACTTATAGATACAAAAGTGTACAGTACAATGTTTAAATGCTATTTATACAATTACAAACGCAAACGACATTACAACAACAATTAAACACACAGTAAATATTACATAGTAACAAAAAGATTTGAGTGTTAAGGGAGGAAAAATCTAATTTATTGAATACTGTCTAAAGATAATGTTATTTTTAAATTAAATTCTGTATGGACGGTATGTATGGATTATATATTTAACATTAATTTTGAATCTGATGCTGAATTATCTGTTTTAAATCACCTTTTTGTTGTATATTAAAAATGACCCATTCATGACGCGCCTCCTTCTGTATCTGATAGTTCTTTCCGGTCATCAGATGGGTAGCCCTTAGGTTATTAAAATTGGTACTACTTCCAGTAGTGTAGGTCAACGGCAGTGGCCACGCCTGGTCGGTGGGTTCGGCGGATGGACTGATGAAAAATCGTTCCTGTAACATAAGTATTTATTTATTTACTTTATTTGGTATGCCAATAATTACAACATCAGAACATACAAACAAGTCTTACAAAATAACACTAATATTTAGATGCGTAACCTAATACAAGCATACACTACATTATTAAGTTGTACATCGATAAATATGTTTATAAATATAAATAAAATATAGTTAATGTAAAAGAAAGAGAAATTAATTCGCACTGAGGCAAGTTCGGAGCTATGACAGCAACTCCCTTACTCTCCTCTTAAACTCACGCCGGGAAATACAGAATATATGAGCCTCGCTGAAGTACGTATTATAAGCAATGGGCAATCGTACCATTAAAGAATTCTTTATTAATAAATAGAAAGCACATTTTACAAAGCAATTACTGTAAGTAATAATCATTATTTTAAAATGCGTTGTAGTTACTGGTGGTAGGTCTCTGTTGAGGAGAACCGTTTAGGTAAGTACAACTACAGCTCCTATTTCTACCGCCAAATAGTAATGTGTAAACATTGCTGTATTCTATGTCTCAAGGCGACGACCGCGATGTGATCCTGTGTATACCATCTTAACCATCGCAGCTTTGTTATGGACAAGGTCTTCACTTTCCATAAGGTGAACGTCTTACTTGTCTGAATATTTATTTTATGTTTTAAATTGTGTTATTATTCTGACAATAATATATTAAACATCGATTCTCTTACTTAATTATATTAAACGTTCTATATGAGTTACCTGAGTAATGTTTATTAAACCAGTTCCCATATCGACATTAACGTTTATGACTGGATACCCACGTTCTTCCACCCAGTAACGCATGAATTCGGTAATATTAACACTGTCATCTACAACAGAGTCTTCGGCTACTGCTTTAGCGAAGCTGCTGTATAGATCCGAAGGGAAAGCATGTTCGTAAGCCCTGAAACAAAAATAAAAAGAATTTATATTTATAACAGAAGGAAAATTATTTAAAGATTGAACAGTATGTTAAAAATAACGGGACTAATTTTGTGCGATGTTTCACATGTGATAGGTCTTTGATGTTGGAGACTGTCTAGTTAGGAACCTCCGCAGCTACTGTTTCTACTGCCAAATAGTAATGTAGAAACCTTACTGTGTGCACTAAGTGCACTAGTTGATCCAACATCCACATTCGCCAAGACCTGATGTCTTTGGAGATGTTGGAGGATATTAACAGTTAGGGAATTATTATTTTAATGTGAGTTATAAATATGTGAATGGTGCAAAGGGTTCGACAGAATTGGTATGTCCGCTAGTGGCAAAAATCCCATAATAAAATAAAATAAAAACATTACTGTGTTGAAAATACTTAGGTAATGAGACTTTAAGTTTCAAGACGAAAAGGGCAATGTATGTGGTGCTGTGTCCAACTTATATAACGCCACGTTGTTATGGGCAAGCGTATAACTTACCATCAGGAGAACGCCTTGCTTATCTCGTAACCTAGTCTAATAAAAAAGATAAAGAGTAGGTAACAGAAAAAACCTACCTAAAGGGTAGACTTAAAAGTACAGAAATTGAACTAAAATTAAAACTTAACACAGAATCCGAGGTATCTTATTTTCATTTAAAATAAGGACTGTTTATTATTTTATAGTATATTAATAAATTATTAAGAAAATATATTTAAATACAGCTAAATATACGGATAAAGATGCTTTGCTTCTGTAACATGTTTGAAATTTTAAATTATTGACAAGCTTCGAACCGCAAAGGAAGAGGAGTATGAATATTTACCTATCCACCAAGAAATAATTTAAAGCCTTCTTAAAAGTATTCTCTGTGAGGTAATGTTTCAGCATCAGCAGCAAAGATGCGCCTTTACTGTAACTTATACCGGAGAAGTGACCAGTCACTTGGGCTGGAGTGTTGACGGTGTGCTGGAGTGCTCTCGTCGACGTGGAAGCGTCAGTAGAGAGGGCGCTTTGTAGGTAAAATACGTTGAATTGTGCCTCCAACTCCATCGATGGATCAACCTAAAGATAGAATACATTACTTTCGGTAATTTAATCATAGCTTTAATGTATTTATTTTGGATATTTCAACAGTTTATCTTACCGCATCCATAGCGAAATATTCGAAATAGCTAGCGAAGCCTTCGTTTATCCAAACGTTGTCCCACCATCGGCACGTAATGAGATTACCGAACCATTTATGGGCTAGTTCATGAGCTGTGATTGTTGCTATGCTTTTTTTATCCAAAGCGTTAGTTTCACCTTCTTCATACAGCAGGCGGACCTCCCTTGTGAAAAAAAATTGTTATATTACACATCCTCGCTTTATTAAACGACAAGCCAGTATTAATTTTTACCAATAAACTCAAAAAGATCTGCTTATATCCAGCAGAGGACGTGTTTTGGCTGATGATCATGAAACTCAAAAAGATGGTTGTTGTAGCTAAACATAGCAATGATTTTTCATGTTTAATACAAAGACAACATTTAATATGTGACGCTGTATAACTATTCTTATGAGCAGGCGCTTGCTACAAAGTAAACATCGGTTATTTTGGATAATAAACCTATAATATTAAACTGTTCTACGGGTTTAATACATTCTGTACTATTTCTGACGAGATTTTATTATCATCATTCATACCGAAATACCTAAGTTTTAAAGTAGTAGTAGTAAAAGTAGTAGGCTAACACAAAATTTTCTCAAAAATACTATAATAGATGGTGAATGATTAATCAACAAGGTTGAAAGTTACCTGTAAGAAACTAAACCCCAATTTTCGGTTGCACCTGAAGCCCAGTCGGGGGTAGCGATTTGATCATTTTTCATATCTTCCGCCATGGTGTAATAATCAATGCCGAAATAGTCTTCAAACCAACGTGTCAGTGGTGGTCCAACTTCAAGAGCATATTCTCCTTGTCCCTGAGCATTTGGACGCGCGATTATCCGGTAGATTCTCTCGGGGTCATTATTTTCCGCTATTACAGTATACTCTTCACTTATGTGGAATGTTACAAGGTAAGCAGACATTCTTGGTGTTGTGTGAAACGATTCTTTAATTCTGTCACCTACTCTGTAATGCGAAATAGATATGCCATTATTTTAACCACTTTAATTTTATAACTCACTCTGCTTACAACCATTAAGATAGCTGAGAACTATAGAAAACATTAAACTATACCTTACAGCCTCGGCGATCCACATATTCGAGAAACTATTAGTGAAGTGCAACGGACGGTAAATGGTTATGTTAAAAGTAGATTTAAATCCAGGCTCGTCGAAACAAGGAAACGCTTGCCTGGAGTTGGTTGGTTGTAAATGAGTTCCGGCATACCAACTAAAAGTAATGGATTACTTTAGTAAATAACATCATAAAAAGAAATCGATAAATTCAAACGGAATCATTCAAAGCTGATGATTTAGGTAAAAAGGTGTTAGTTAATCTCTTTCAGGAAATTAATGGCTCAGATATATAAAGTCAATGTTGTAAATTGTATGGAATGTATGGATACATACTGAAGTCTTCCATCGCTTCCTTTATAACTGCCTCTGAAGACACCTCTAGACAACGGCGTTTCATTGATGTTTCCCAAATATGCTATAGTTAACTTATAAATGCGATTAATCTGTAATGTGACTCCGTCTCTTAAGTTGAATTTCAAGAAATGAAACTGTCGCATACGTTCGAAAGGAATAGTCGCGTTAACAATAAGTGGCACATCGTCCTCATCGGTGAGTGTGATCGAATAAATGAATCGGACATTTTCATGAATTACGAACGAATTTATATCGTTCCTTAAAGCCTGAAATAATAGCAGAATCATGTTAAAAACAATAATACTAATAATAGTTATTTGTTAACTTAGCAATAACAGATAATGTGACCTGAATAATATGTGCATATTTTATTGAAACGTAAGTACTTGTACCCTTTTCACAGATTTAACATGAACCGATGGAAAACTACTGTTGAACATAGGCCTCTCCCAATATTGTAAGGCGCCAAAGCTTCGTTTTTTGATTAGCAGGCACAAAGAGCAGATCAGGTTAGCTTGGAATCCGTAAGTTATTGTGTGAGACCCCTTACACCCCTTTCACAAATACAGACTGCCATTAAAAAAATAACTATACAGAATTTAATTAGTTTTAAACATATTGCTCGTCTAAATTTAAAAAATTTGAAGATTGTTAACGTTATTTAGACACAGTCACTACCAAATACTCACTCTGACATAGATAGTAACTAAACCATCAAAGGTAAATGCTTCTTTAGTTCCAGTAGCTTCAAAATATGGTGTTACTTCTACATTATAATGAATAGGGTCAAGATCTTCTGGTAAACGATAAATTACATCGGAATTGTCTCTTGAAATTGGCAGTGATAGTTCATCAAAATCTATAGGGTAATTGGCTTTTACGATAACCAAGAAAACTGGCAGTATTGCCAGCTTTTTTAATTGTAACATTATTCTGAAAATTACAATGTAGTATCAGTTTAAAAGTATGAATTTGTAATAACGATAACAGCAAAGTACTTAAGTACAATAATACTATAAAAATATACAAATAAATTTAAAAAGTAATAAATTATGATGAAATAAAGTAGTACAGTGCAATGGTAATACATACGATGATAAACTTGGTGATGATGATGAACAATCTGATGATGATATTGAATGTTTATTTTTATTCCTCAAAACAATGAGACGAACTAGGCTTTCACCTGATGGTAAGTGATACGCTTGCCTATAACAACGTGGCGCTGGTTAAGTTCGTATACACTACACCACATTGTGCTCGTCGCATTGAGACCTAAGCTGCGAAGTCTCGTTACATCAGTAATTTCACTAGTATACAACACTCTTCAACTTCAACAGTAATGTTTTTCACTTTACTTTTTTGGCGGTAGAAATAGGAGCTGCGGTGGTACCTACCTAGACAGAATTGAAATATAATAAAGGCGGTGATACTGACAAAGGAGGCAGTAATGACTACACAAATCAAAACTAACCGCAACACTCGGTATTTAGTAACCTAAATAGGAAAAAAGCAGTATCTCATTTAAGATTTGAATATGAAGAATTGAGTAGTCATATTACGTAAAATATCTTCGGCTATATAAGATGACTTTAGGGATCGTGAGTGAAAACTGTACAGTAGATAGGTACCGCCGCAGCTCATATTTCTACCGCCAAATAGTAATGTGCAAACATTACTGTGTTCCGCTTTGAAGGGTGATATATGCCAGTGAAAAATGAATAAGCTAATCTACTATGTTTTAATCGTCAAGTGACTTTATTAATTAGCTGGTGAAAGGTTTCCGTTGTCGGAGACCGTCTAGGTAGGTACCACCGCTGTTCCTATTGTATCCAGCAAATGGCACTGTAAAAACATTACTCTATTCCACTTTTTAGTGCCTTATAACTAGTGAAGTTACCTGAATAACGAGAGTTAGCTCTTTACGTCTCAAGGCAATGAGCGCAATGTGGTGCTGTGTATACCATCTTAACCAGCACCGCGTTGTTGCGAACAGGCGTATAACTAAGCATCAGATGAACATGTTTGTATCGTCGCCTCGGCAAATAATAAAAATGTGTAATGAATTTCATATTAAAAACTTTATTAAGACATACCTGTGTCGATCTTTTGATACCTCTACAAGTAATATGGCCCATAAAAATAATATCGCTGTTTATCAAGAATAAGTTATTACACTAAATTATCCGGATTATCTGTTTCGTCATTGAATTTATCAATAATGTTGTTATAGGAAAAAAATGTTTCATACTAAACGTTCGTGGTGCAGGTTTGTATGAAATTGTCCTCTTGCTTATTTATCAAAACGTGAATTTTATCTTTTATCAAATATATTACAATTATGATTGTATGATTTATTATTTGGTGTACGATTAAGAAATGTATTATACGATGTATGGAAAAACATTAAGCACATTCCTCGTCCCGATTAAATCTTTATTAAAATAAATTATAGTATTTCCTGTATGTATTCTATATTTCACTGGTCTCTGTTACAGGAGACCGTCTAGTTACCACAGCAGCTCCTATTTCTACCGCCAAATAGTAATGCGCAAACATTACTGTGTTCTAGTTTGAAGGGTGCTGTATGCTAGTGAAATTACTGGAGTAACGAGATTTACGTCTCAAGGCGACGAGTGTACCGCCACTTTTCTAGGGGAAAGCGTATCACTTACCATCAGGTGAACATTTTACTAGTCTCGTCGTAGCCTTGTCGAATAAAAAATATTATCTACTAGTATAACGAATCTCATTCCTTAAAATTTTATGACTATATTGTATTCACAACAATCTTCGTATTAACTATATAAGTGGAAAATAATCCAACACAAACAATTTACCCTCAAGGTGCCTAGTTATGGAAATTAGATTATAAATTTGTTAAGTTTTGTTATGAGAATTAATATATTTTTCGGCGGATTGATCTTTTTATCAAAAAGTATTATATTATCGAGGTCGAAAAAAAACCAGTTTTATTGGTTATAAAGTAATTTTCTTAACATAAGATAACCACTTTTTTATCTAAACATAGATTATGATATTGAAAATTCATGAAATCGTTGACAATCAATTGAATGCGTAATTAATTACACTAATTGCAATGTCACCACGCTTTTTGAGTTTATTTGATCAATCTAGATAAATAATAAAGAAGATTGGGTCAGATTATGTAAATTGCTGTATTTGTACATTAAAAAAAATAATAATAACAGTACATTCATTTTATTTTACAACAAACAGACACATGTGTCGAGTAAATTTCAAACGAACAGTGCCGCCGTTGCCATGGCGACCAGCACAGAGGTCGACACTGCCACGTGGACGGAACCGCTCCTCATTGCCATCCTTGTCGCTGCTATTATATTATCAGCATTAGCTCTACCCCAAGCCATATTGGTTCGAGCAGTACTTATAGCTGATATCGCTGTGCTGAACTGCATCGAATTACCCTGTGTATTCCTGAGCCAGTCTTCGTACTGTAACATATTTTCAATACTAACATATTTTAGAAACTAAAAAGATTTTTTTCTGCTACGGGACCAGCAGCTTTATCCTGGGGGTAAATGCCTATAACAATGCGACGCTGATTATGATAGTATCCACAGCACCATATTGCGCTCATCGTCTTGAGACATAAGCTATCACGTCTCGTTACTCCAATAATTTCATTAGTATACAGTACTCTTCAGACCTGAACACAGTGCTGTTTGTCGGCTGCAACAGGAGCTAAGGAAAGAAAAATTATAACAATAGAAATAATAAAATGAAATAACTAACCTCATCTAATTCCGGCTCATTGAGAAATGATGCAAGATTAGACAAACACGTATGAACGGGCCTGGGCGGTGCGTCTTCTATATATCTGAAAGTTATAACAAAAGACATGATTTCTAATACGTAATCTTTTAAAATAATAATACTTTTAAAAAAATATATCATTGGTATCGGTAATTAAATGCTTTATTTTGCATTGTCAATAATTACATTAAAGAGAGTAGGAATGAAGCATCCAAAAAAGAGTCACACCTATTCATGACAAAGGTTTTTAAAATTTCGTAGTTTTATTGTACTTCATGTAATTGGCTGTCTAATTATTCATTTAGTTTTGTCATCCAAAAGAGTAAAGGTAGAGAAACTATAAAACTCTTGCCATTGAGAGATGTTAAATGTCTACACCTCATTGGCCTAGAAAATTTATCAGCAACATGGTACACCGGAACATGAAATGTATTGTCGGAAATGTCTTCAATATTTCAACATTAGTCAAATACATCTTAAATTACTTACATTTCCCTCATCTTATCAATGTTGTTCTTGACAAACGCCAGTACGGTCTTCGCATTCTCCGGATTGCCCTGCAGTGCGTAACTGAACGAACTGGCCTTGTCATGGGACCTTACAGCCTTTGTCAATGTTAAATGTAAGTACCTGAAAAGGGTTATCTTTTTTAAGAGAACTTCTGCGCAGTTAAGGTTTCCATATATTCGTAGACTCCATTTAAATATTTAGCACATTTTACATACTGAGTTATTAAGTCTGGATTCGCGACGGCACCAAGTGCTCTCAACATCTCCAGTTGGTCGTTTGCATAGTTAGAGTTCGACATGCGATCAAGTAGAAACTGGTAATCGCTTTGATCTCCTTCTCTAATACCAACCACGTACACGTTGCGTCGTATTCTTGGATCTACCCTGGTTGAACATGGAAACTATTACCCTTTTTTTAACTATCACAACTACAAATTCTCTAATATATCACTCTGTGTGTCTTTCTACCTCTAAAATGTATCTATTTACATCTTTTAATTTATTTTGTCTGTCATGGATTTATAATAATCATGATCATCTGTTTTGAACATATTATTTAATTAACTGGCAATATTTAAGCAACGGGATATAGTTTCAGGAACAAATTTGTAAGGTTATTTTAAATATTTAGTCATAAAACGTTTACTTGAGAATATACTGTCTTTGTTCTTACCAATTGTCATTGTTTTTGAGAGCTAAAAATCTTTCTCGAGATTCCTGGACACAGTCCTCATGGCCCAGCGTACACGCAAAATGGAGGACTTCTTGTCGGGTGAGGCTGGTTGTCGGTGTCTCTTTGTCAATTACATCATAACCCATCGTCTCAATTACATATTCCATATTATTGAGTACGAATGTCTGCAGAGAAATTATTTTGTAAGATCTGGTTCTTCAGGTTACTCTGGATTATTCTAATACAAGAATTGAATTTGAACACCTTGTACTCTTTTACTCTCTATACACGACATAGTAATTTGTATCTGACTAAAAGTTGCTGGTCTCAATAATAACACACAAAGTACCATAAAAATTATTGGATCCTTTACAACTGGAGTTACAGACGTAAAGACAATAGGCATTCTCTTCCTGTTTGATCATAAGTCTACTTTAATCTTCGTTATCCGCTCTGATGAAACTAAACTTCATATTGAATGATTTTTTTTAATTAATGTTGAAATTTTTCTTCGGATAACTATTAATATTAGATATTGCAAACTCACGTCAAATATAGCTTGGCTCGTGGGGAGGTGTCTTAGCCGATCACGCAGCCAGGAAAATCCTTTAATTGCAGGATTCCAAACGTGATAGTTTACTTCGTTGCGAAGGAATCTTAATATTTTAAATCCGAACTCATAAGTCATTTTACCAGATCTCATTAGATTAAAAACATCATCGACTACCTGAAAATTTTCAAATCTCTTGGCTAATGCATTTTTTACATACAAAAATCGTACCACTATTAATTAAATTCAAAGAAAATAACTACAGATATTAATGTTGCTATACAGACTTTCAATTTAAATTCATTACATAATGTTTTATTATATACACTATTACAACTGTTTTAAATGATTAAAGAAATTCTAAGATCACTTGATAAAATTGCAGAAGTCACTCACGGAGATAAAAGTATTATTTTACCTGAGCTCTATTCAAATGGTGTATAGATTCCGGATCATTCAATAAAGCATCAGCGATCAAGTTCCAAGTATGCTGATCGTAGGTAACTCTGTAATGACCTGAAAATAAATTTCACTACGTGAAATATATTTATGAAATGAAAAGACGTAACTGCGACGACATGACTTTCATTGATGGTAACTGATACTTGTGAATATACTGCACTTTTATAAGAACTGAGTGAATACCCTTATGGGTATTCACTCAGTTGTTTTACTGTCGATCTTTGAGGCAATAAAAATTGCCTTAGCTCTATCTGTCAAGGTCTTTCAACACTAATTTGTTAGGAACATAAAAACTTGCCATGTTGTAAGTTATTAACGATCACCCATTCCTCTCCCGGCTCTTTCTGAAGAACGGCCCTTTGTGACGTCATCATGTAAATAGGTTTCACGTGGTTGAAGTAGCGTGTTCTATTGGTGGAGTATGAAATCGGAATAGGATAGACTTGTTCAGAAGGTAATGCAGCACTAATGAAAAATCTTTCCTGAGAGTAAATAATAAAACGAATATTTTATTACAACCGTACACAACGAAGTTGAGATTTTTTTTTTTTTTTCGGGTGATGTCGATGCTTTCGGCCCCTATTATGGCCGTGAAAGCTTCATCGGACCCTGC
>DWLS01007596.1:0-10594 GCA_018246255.1 Pachliopta kotzebuea | reverse complement strand
AACAAGTATTTGATAAGCAAACAAGGTCTCCGACTATAGTCCGAGGAATAAAAGAGTATATCTAAATAAAAAAAAAACTCCTCAATAGCTCAATCATTGCTTAAACTATAACGTCTTTTAGCTCGGTCTTGATGTGACCCTTATCAGTTTGGTGATAAGAAGCTTTTTTCTGTTTGTATTGCCGCTATTGCTACAATCAAGGTCAAGTATTGTCCAAATCCATGGCCTAGACACACATGCATAAGAAGCTGTGACCAAAGAAAGAAAAGAAAAAAGTTGTGGAAGTGTGACGATGGAAGAACATCGTGGAGGTTTTAGTCGGTGCAAGTCCGACATAACTAGCCTTTGCCCGAGCGAAGGCAGAATACAAACGCACTTCCAATGGTTAAAGAAAGCACACATGCATATATATGTGCACGTTTATTATTCACCGTAGGATGAACGTATCAACCCTTACCATATGTGAAAGGAACAAATCAAAAAGAATTTCCTTTATAAATATTTATAATGTTAATATTAAAGATGTTGGAGTGATTCAAAGTACCCTAGCGGATCTAACATCCAATTTCGCTAAAGACCTGATGTTTTTGGCTAATGTGGAGGATATTGACATATAGGTAATTATTATTGTAGTGTTAGTTATAAATATGTGAACGGTGTAAAGGATACGATGGGATTGGTATGCCCGCTGGTGTAAAAAATCCCATAATAAAATTAAAAAAACCCTTACCATGGTGAACAAAATGAATGAAAAGTTAGAAATAATTATTATATTTTTACACGAAGAATAATTGGTAATTCAATAATTATACTCACTCTGCAGATTTTCACTTTTTTCCCTCGCCATAGATGTAATACATAGCCAAAAACCATGCCGATAATGAATGGAGTTATTCTTGATATTATTTGAAAATAATATCTTATTAAGTAGTCCCATAACTGTTCGTTGCGTCTGCAGACAACACGTAAAACATAAAATATGCAGCATAATTATTTTTCCCACTATTGGAACTCGAGCCTATCTCCGTCAAAGCAAATTATAAACGACTGTGACACTGTGCTGGTTGGTAAAGACCAACATGTTGAAACCTGTTGTTTTTGGAATATGCCATCATACTATAGGAATATTTTCTTACCGAAAACTCAAGCTCAGTAATAATCGTTCACACCGCTTCAATACATATAGAGTATACAGTCCCCTTACGAGGTCAACTATTATAGCTTCTAATAGTATAACAGTATTGTGTATTAAAGAGAAAGATTACTGAAAAAAATATACTAACGAAGGTATTATTGTATGAGCTGGCAACTCCATTAAATAATTGTAGCTTGCTGATATCGCCATTGCAACCGTTAGAGCTACCATCAAAGCGGAGCATGCGACCTGCCGCCTGCCACTCAGCACCCAAAACAGCACCATCGGCGAAAGTAAATGCAGCTGTACATCAATCGCGATGTACCAAGAGTGGGGTACGCACTGAAATAATCATTGATTTTTTTATATATTGAAAGTCAAATTCAGATTTATTTACTGAAACTAGTTTTTAAAGAATTACTTTTTGAAAGTCAATGAAAAGAATATACTTCTCCTACCACAGCATCTCCTCACCTCCTAGGTTCTTTGGCTGAATGACCATAGCCAATAATTTCGCCTATTGGACCCAAATTTTAAATGTTCTTAACAAAGTTTTAAATAATAATTATATAAATTCATAAGGATTTGATCTTTATATATAATTCAAAAGCTTTAACTATATGTTTGTGCCTATTCCAGAAAATATATTTTCATTATAAAACAAGACACGAAGTAGTGGGTTCCTACATTAAAATTGTCGCTTCTTTACTTTCAGAAATAAAACAGATATAAGGAAAAGTTACAAAATAGATTAATATATATAATGTTTAATGTTAATTATATAATGTTTTTATAGAGTAATTTATTGAGTAAACGAAAAAACAATTCACAAGATGGAAAGAGATCGTTAACGTTCACGGAGAGTGGCAACATTAAAAATTATCGTAGCTGGGTCGCCGACCTTGAAGGAGAAAATGGTACGCTCTCTTTTTGAAGGTCCTCTATGTTGTATTGGTAGAAATACCGCTGACGGCAAGTCATTCCACAAAGTAGTTATGTACCGAAGAAAGTTGCGCTTAAACCGCACAGTCAAAGATTGTAAGTTATCTAGGTGGCGAAGAAAGAATTTGGCATTGTGTCGTGAAAGGCATCAGTTGAAATTATTCCAAACAACTCCTCGGAGCACTCTCCGTGTTTCGATACAGTAACAGGTTAATTATGTACAGTACACAAACTGAACATTCGTACCATCTCCTTTGGATTGATGAAGGTTTGCAAATTCAATAACGTAGTCCACCAATATGCTCTGCACCTTTGGGCATTAACAGCCGTGGCCGCTGAGGTGGACAGCGGACCGTCAGCGATCCTATGAAACACAGAAGCGTCCAGTAGCACCATCGTGGCCAACAGCGGAAACATACGCAACAATCTATTCAAGTAGAATACGTGTAAGTTCCGAAGTAGCGACACTGAAAATTGAACTAGAAGTTAGATAAACAATTTAGTACATCTGTTGAACGATTGCTCCTATTTGGACTATACATCTGGAGTAGTAACTGCCTGGTAGTAGGTTTTTATTATAGGAAACCATCTAGATAGGTACCACCGCTCCTATTGCAGCCGACAAACATCACTGTGCATATATTGCGGTTATCCGCTTTGACAAGTGCTATATGCTGGAGAAATTACTGAAGTAACGAGATTTAAAATCGTATGTCTCAACGCGACGAGCGCAATGTGGTGATGTGTACACCAACTTAACTAACGCCACGTTCTTATGGGAAAACGTATTACTTACCATTAGTAAACACCTTTCTTAACCCGTCGCTACGTTGAATAAAAAGAAATATAAAACAGTGTTATCTACGAAAATAAATATTTAACTTGAGTGATGTTATAATGATAAATAAATATAAACAACATATAATTTGTATGTTAAGAGCCGTTGACTTATGTACTTCAGTGTTGTTAACAAGTTACTTTATAAAATGCAAAACAATTAATTTAATTTTTTTAACCAGAATCTACAGGAGCTTGAAGGAATACCAAAGTGTATACTTGTTCGTAAAGTTATGCTTATAAATCAGAAGGATGATTAATAGAAAAATAAATATCATTATCAACCGATAGACGTCCTCAGCTGGACATAGGTTTCTCTCAAAGATCTCTCCAATCGCTCCGTAAATATATTTCTAATACATGTTTTACTTACTAAAATTTCTGTAAGTACAATTTCGAATTATATGTAGATAATTGTACCAAAAAAAAATTAACAAAATCGGATAATTTACAACAAATCAAATGATTTATTGTTACAAATATATGTAAACATATATCTTATCAGATCAGATTTGGAAATTTGTTTACTAAGTACAGATACGATGGATACTATTGCGGTTATTTTCGACAAATTATGTAAGCAATATAATTTTTGAATGAAATCAAAACAATAATTTCAATATAATCTAATCATAATTATAATCGCAGATTACTATATAACCCTCATGACGTAAGTAATATATATCTTATCAATTAAATGACTTACCTAATAGGTGATATGATCACAGAACTATCGAAAACAGGAGTCGCTAAAGGAACAGTAAAACAATATGGTTATAGTTAAAGGGCCTATTGCCGAAGCGACGAGACGAGCAGGATGAACACCTGATGGTAAGTGATATGCCTGCCCGTAACAACGGAACAATAGTGAAGGTAATTTGCAAACTAGATCAGAGGGAACAACCTAGACTGTTTTGAGTAACATATAGATCACAAGTTTAAAACCAATGGTTATATAATAAAACGCTAATGCTGTCCAAAATTATTGTAATACAAATAACATTTTTTTGGTGAATGCTTTGCCTAAGTTGTCTCCAGGTCGAATAAAAAAAAACCCAATACCTATTATAAAAATAGTATAAGTATAATAAATTAGTATCTTGGTATATGACCATTATATTTAGAATGCGAAAAAAAACTTTTCAATTAGTTTTCATCATCATCAGCCAATGGACGCCCGCTGCTGGACATAGGCCTCTCTCAATAATGGGTGAATTTAGGTCATCACCCACCACGCTGGACTAATGCCGGTTGATGGAAAGCCAGAGCCTGGGTTGTTGATTAGCAAGGTGCACCAACAGCAGGGTTTTTTTTGATCTCGTGTGTAACAAAATGCTAACGAACCGCACATCCCAAAGCCACAGAGGGCCAGCGACGGGATAATGTCGGACTTCAACAGACTAAAAATCTTCACACGGGATTCCAATCACATCCGACAGTATATACGAGGGTCACGAGATAACATCGAACAGTTCATCCGCCACCAAGAGTAGGGTTGTCTTGAGTTATTATATAGAACCCTTTACCCTCTCTTCATTTAGTATTATGTTAGTTTATTTTTGTGTTTGGCAATGTATCAATATATTATGATATTTAAACAACCTGGTATTTAAAAAAAACAGTTATTATTTTGGATGTGGCAAATGCTTTGGTCACCTTTTGAAACACTCCGTTTTGAACTTGTAAATCCACTTTACTTTTGTAACATTTAGTTTGTTAATAACTAAAGAAAACTACATAAAATGCGTTTAAAAGCGGTGCTATTTTACTTTTGATATTATAAATAATATTTTATTCGTCTAAAATACTTACAACTATCCATTTTCTTAGCGTTCGTATAAACCAGGAGGATTCCGGATATGACATAGAAAGTATCCACTATGATGGGGATCGACGAAAAGCCCAACCCATTTAACGATATTAACCACTGTAAATATTTAAAGGTAAGTACAGTCGTTACAATTATTTGTGATAAAATAAAAAGCTATATTTTTAGTATTTTAGAGTTGCTATGAACGACTTGTGTTACAACTTTTTTTTTTACAAAGTTACAGGTTAATGCTTGATCACGATCCCACCTGTGTGTTAAGTGATGATGTGGTCTATATTGCTAAAGCGGGTTAACCTAACAAATGCAGCAAATTCGACAGTTTCAAGTTACAATACTTAATAAACTTTCATATATATAAAGAAAGCTCTTTGCCACAAACTGGTATTTCATAGTTTTTTTTTTGCGACCAGGCGTCGAGACGAGCAAGGCGATGATAAGTGAAACGCTTGCTCATAACAACATGGCAAAGATGGGTATATATTACGTACGTCGTTCTAAGACTTAAAGTCTCGTTACCTTAGTAATTTCACTAGCATACAGCGTTTCAAAGCGGAGCACTGTAATATTTATTCATTAATATTTGTCGGCAGAAATAGAAGATGCGGTGGAAGCTACCTTCACGGTCTATGGTAACGGAGACCTACCACCAGTACTACCAACACTACGATATGAAGGACAATGTAGTATATAGTATTAGTACATGCTATTAAGAAAAGCTTATAATTTATGTTGTGAAAATTTAAATAGGAAAATATGAATACTCACAGCACTATAATAAAGGGGGTTAAGTAAGAATGAAACCGCCGCAAACCCATGGCAAACTATTATCCAAAACATGGCGATTGTTCTAATACCATCTATGCAGCATAAAGCACCGGGACTAGGAGTAAAGTGAAGTAACCGACTCGCATTGTTATATACAGAAAATAAACGATAGTAGAAATTTGCTTCCTTTGAATCTTGAATAAAGGAAATGGAAAGACATTACACATAGGTTCTAACGGAGTTGTTATATACAAAGAAATATTAAGCGAAAGTGTATCATTCAGTTTCTAAGAAAAATTATGATTCCATTAATTAATACTTACCTTGTTTTAAGATGAATATAAGCGTGAGTTCATAGACAGTGCTCAAAAAGCTTAATAATCCGATTGCAAAGAAAATTATACTGAAATAAAAGTTTATACTTCTATAGAAGTGCGTAAAAACTTTGTTAGTAAAGATAAGGTGATATCACTCCTACTTTTTAAAATTTCATTTAATCTTATTTCAATTGCGTTGGAGATATTGTCTATTATTATAACCACAAAATTTTACCATTGTTTCTTTATATTCAACGGATCAATAATAAAATATAGCATACTATACTACTATCCTTAAACAATATAGCCCTAGTTATGATCACTTAACGTAAAGTTTCAGTCAACTTGAGACAATATGTAGTCTCCTGATCACGGTAACTTTACTAGGTACACGAACTTTTTATGCCTAAACAGTAACATAATCAATAATAATATTAACCAAATTAATTGTTGGAAAACAGAAATAGGAGCTTCAGACCTAACAAGACGGTTTCCAAAATGGGAAAGCTATGACTAATGGTATACGTATCCTTAACTATATTAATTGATAGATATAATTTGTAGTCAAGCAAAGTACAAGAAGTATTATCATCTATTAAGTAATGTTTCTTAATCATACTACATAATAATTTAAGGGAAATTAGTAGAGATTGTTGAAAATATTCGCGCCTTATGTCTGCATGTGGATTTAAGGTGAGTTTAATAAAGTAAGATCTCACGTTGCAATATAATCAGCTGTCACCCACGGCTTGTCATTAGGAAGACGGCAGTATTCCTCTCCGTACTCAAACCCGATTGAGGACAAGTTAAAAAACATACCAGTTACAGCTTCAACTGTATCGCAAGCACGTGGAATACATATTGCAATTTTTATTACTGTCCCTGAGATAGGACTGGTTCTGGAATAGCAGATAAGAATTATAGAAGTTACATAAAACACGGTGAGGTAACTAGTACTTACGATTTCTTGCAAGGTTTAATTGGACTACAGAAAAAAAAACTTCTATATGTTCATATTTTAACGCTAAAAGTATGTTATCAAATGTGGGTAGAAGGTAAATTGAAATTAAAAGAAAGACAATATGGTATATCATTTGAGCACATTTCGTTTGTCCGCAGCACAGAAACTGTAATGCTGGATATATTTACAATCAGTAAAAAGAAGAGTACCTGTCCTTTAAACCTGTACCAGCCAACTCTTTAAAACCTTTTATAATCGCATAATATTTTTCAAGTATCCTGCGTCCTCTAGGTTCCACTTCTAAGGAATTTATTTCAATCGATTCTTTTCCCTCCGAAAAACCAGGCAAACTCAAATTCTGTATTATAGGGAACTGTATAGCACAGTACTTTCCAGCTATACGGGACTCTTCGAACGGTACGTCTATACTGAGGCATTGGTGATAGTTTCCAAAGTCTACAGAATTACCATCAAAAAATCCTCTCGGTATTCTGATTCCTGCATCCAAAACTAAAAGTGGTATTAGTGGTAAATGTAATTAAAAACCACCGCCTAGGGTTAATATTCATTACAGATATCATAAATATCGCATGTTTTTTACACAAGATAAATAAATTTATGAACTTACATTTTAAAAACAGAAGTGAATCATTTGCGACCATGTATCTTAGTTGTGTCTGACACAGTTTTGAATTCAAGACCCGTTGATACAGATCGAGATCAAAGGTTGCACTCGAAGCATATTCGTCAGATGAAACGATTGTAAACATTGAAATATACAATGTGACACTAAAACGAAATTAATGAAGCTTTTAAGAATATTTGTGTATACCATAAGCTTAAAAATTGTATTAAAACCCAGAAACTTTGAAAAGAATATAATAAAAAGATCCATAAACATACAAGATACTGACGTCTTATAAAGTAAATTATATCCGCCAGGTTAGGCTGACAATTTAGAACTATAGTTTTCATGATGCATATCCGTAAAAAGAAAAATGCAGTTTATGTTTGTGTCCATCGTTCAAAAAAAAGTGTTTCTACCTGTTTTTATTTCCGAAATCACACATGCTTATCTTACCTTAAAAGGAACATATTTCTTACAATGAACAATATTTAGTATTCTAACATATATGATTCAGTAATCGAATTTTTTACAACGAAAATTTCATTCTTATACAAATCTAGAGTGAATCAACAAAAATATTTTGAAATTAGTGTAAATCTTAATTTCCCAACGTATTGCTGTATAAAATACGCATTATATCTAAAACATATCATATTATTTTCATTTCTATTTATACAAAATACATGCGATGAACTTATCAAAAAAAGCTGTCAAAACTGAAACATTCACAGATTATTTTAAAGAAAAATACTATCACAAAACATCGATTACAACTGAATTTTGACTTTAAGGTTGTTACACATTGCCCGTAAAATATTCCTTTGTATCGGAATTCATTAATAAAAACAACACCATCACAGATTATATATATTTTAAGAAAAAATAGGATTTCTACCTGGCATTTTAACAGCCTCTAGTTTGTAAGACATGAGTCAGTTTCGATTACAGTGATGCGATCTGGAGTTTGGTTTGTGGAAAGGGTTTTTCGCCATCGACGTATTGTAAATTTTTACATATAACAGTTATATAAAAAAAAACTAATAAGGAACCCGCTTATTCTTACGGCAGGCACTCAGAGTCCTCTTTTACAAGGAGTGTTAAAGCCACTGATTCATCATGATGGCCAAATACGGCGGATGTCACATGTCCAGAAAACAATCGTTCTCGAAACATCTTTTGCATTAAAGACTTTACCGAAAGCTCGCATGTAGTTATCTATTCATATTGTATAATGCCCATAATTTTTTCCTGTATATAATAAATATTTTTCTCATCATGCAGATATAGCTATAGCTAGATATTTAGCAGATTAAAAATTCATAATAAATAAAATCCGTTACCATGAGTTTAAAGTTATCACAAACGACGTGTAAATTTCTTTACCAATCAGTAAAAATCTTTGGAAGAAGGCTAGATCCAGCAGATAGGGGACGTCTATCGAATAATGTTGATGATAATCATCTTGTAAGGATTTTTCCCTTTCTATTTAAATGTTACCTCAAAGTTTTGCATATCATTTTTATCCTTTCAGAAAGTAAAACAATAATGTAAAAACGACCATTATAATTAAAATAATCATAAAAATAATAAGTAATAAAAAAAACATTCATTATTATTAAAACCTGTACAATAAATATTTATCAAAATTAAAATTACATGTAAAAACATAGTTATCAAAAATAAATCATCAAAAAAATATTTCTTTGAGTGAAGTACATCTCTTTACTGAGAGAGTGTAAGTTATACTTTGCTGTTGTTACATAGTCAGGGATATATAACACATACCCCAACATGTACTTATTTAACCAACAATGTGACAAATCTTATAAAAAATAATTTAATCGAGATCCTTCCCTATTCCTTTGTTTGGTGGGTCTGCCTGGGTGTAAACTCTACTAATTTCTTTGTTTTGTCCATGTTGACCACACCTGAAATAATTTTTTTGTCTCATAAATATCAAAAACGTAATATATCGTATTGTTAGCATTTTATGAACTAGATTACTACTACCAATGTAAACCTGACGCCATAACTGACAGTCAAAATGTAAAAGCCTGTGTATTTTAGGCAAGCACATTTCACCCTTGATTCACTTGATTGTCTCTTCATGTTTAATTGAGGATAAGTATAGGCTTAATAGGAATAATTACAGATTAAACATATCCCAAAGAGAGTGCAGTTGATAGTGAAACTGGGGTAAAAAAGAATATAGTCTAAGTCATTCTAACTAGTACTATGTTCTTTCAGGCAGGATTATCACTAACTCTCAAATATACTCTAAGTGTGTCATTACTTAGTTGAATGAAAAAAAAAATATTGTTTATAAAGAATAAAATCTTTTATATATATTTTCTTGCCATGTCGAACTAAGATGAAACAACTTCTGGAAAATTTCTGCGGGGTTTATGATCAACAGTGGATATAAGTTAAACAACAATCAATGAGTTTCATACACAATTGACTATAAGTAGCTAGCAAAGTAAATTTGAAAGAACTCTCTCATTATTCAGTCCTGAATTACCCTAGATTTTAGTATCCTATAATTGTTAAGGGTAAACATTTTAGGCACAAAGACAGTTATGTTCTGAAATCTTAAACTTAATTACTTGTTATCACTATATTTTATAATTACCTACCTTTATCAAGAATACTTTTCAAGATTATCGTGAATGGCGCATCGATGGTCACGGTGAGAACAAATGACACAATGAAAGCTAGTACTAAATTTGAGAGGCACTGGTACACCTGAAAATTAATTGTAAACTGTTAGGTTAAGAATTTTAAGTACTGCTTGTATGTCTGTGATTCTATGTTCGAATTTGCTTTTCAACAGCATGTATATTTGCACAATCAATCTAAAAGTGCTCCTGTATTATGACTTTAAAATGTTGCTTCTATCGAGATCACTAGATAAGAAGCCAACAACAGGTAACAGATTATGAATTAAAGTAATGTGAAGAATATGGTGTACTTATTAATCAACAATTGAATGTCTTGCTTTTGTATTTACTTAGGAAATGAAATCATTCCCCAGTAAATTCATAAGTTACTTCGCTCGCCTTAGCTAAAATCACAGTAAAGTTTGCACACTACTGTTTTGTGGCAGAAATTTGAGCTGTGAGTAGTACCTATCAAGATGATCTTCACCCTCAGAGATCTTATAGCAGCAGTTTATACT
>DWLS01007595.1:0-10594 GCA_018246255.1 Pachliopta kotzebuea | reverse complement strand
ATGTGGTCGATGATGGTAAAGCGCATTAACCTAGCAAATGCCTATTCACTCTTTTCTTGAAGACGCCTACATCGTAAATGGACGGGAACACTGACGCCGGCAATTCTTCAAATATTTTAATTATTTATGTGGTAACTATATATTACTTGTTATGATAAAGTAGATCAAACAGTTCTTACCGCATATTTCTATTTAGTAGAAACCACTTAAATGTAATAGCTCCAAAAAAGTTTCGGCTTTTCAAGTAATTTCCACATTGTGTATATTCCAAAGTGTATTGAAAGTTCTTTATGAAAGTAAATCAATGTTCAATTGATGGTTTTTACTTGAATATAACTGTAGAAATTCCATAGATAGGTTTTTATTATTGCTTATTTCGGTAACACTTATTCATCGTTCGGTAACAACGCGCAAAAAATCCTCACAATATCGGCGTAAATATGTTTAGGAATGACCGCTATTCCTCTATTGAAGTTGATGAAAAAAAGATGAATGCTGAACAACGAATCGCAAAAAGTAATATCGTATGACCTCCTCGTGTCGAATCGCCTCACTGTACAGCGACCGTGATAACTTTTTCTAACTTCAATCTATCGCCCGACTGACTTACCTTTACCGGCACCAATAAACAGTTTTACAAATATCCACCTTATTAAATAGTAGACTTTATAACGTCAGATGTAAAAGAACTGCTGACTAAATATATTTTAATTCTAACATTTTTGGGATAAGATTCAATGTTCGTTGAGATTGTGATGCTGAACGAATTCTTCGTGAAGTGCCGAATATGTTTCGAGCTTTTTCTTGGAGATCATGCAAGCACTCGGTATCGGAGGATTGCGCAAACTGGGAGCTAATAGGCGCTTCGGCGGACCAGTCACGAACTTATCGCGCACAATGCCTTTTCGTTGGGCGTCAAACGTATATTTAGTTGCTAACACCTGAGCGGTTTGCCGAGAAACAAAAACAACTATTGTTACCATGACTCATTTTACGACCGAGGCTGTGCTGTTATACCTTCGAAACAGATCATTATACAAAGTTATTACTTTTCTAATTTACAAAATGTTTGCTGTGTTTTAGATACATTATGTTCTTTAATTATAATATGCGTAATATAGTAAATGTTTCTACTGCTAAAACTTTTTTATTTAACGAATCGTCAAGACGTGCGAGACGTTCACCTGATGGTAAGTGATACGCCTTTTCATAACAACGTGGCGATAGGTAGTGTGATATACACAACATCCCATTAGGTTCATCGCCTTGGGTTGTTAATTCTCTTGACCACAGTAATTTCACTAGCTAAAATACCCTTCAAATCGGAACACAGTAATGTTTGCATAGTGCTGTCGGCTGCCATAGGAGCTGCGATGGTACCTAGACAGTCCTAGCGACAAAGACCCAACAATAAACTTTAAACTTGAAGTCCTCTCTTACAGGGAGAATTAAGGCCATGAACCAACCACGTTGACCAAGTTAGAGTTTGCGGATATCGCATGTCCTCGAAAGCTATTTAGTTTCTTGACATATCGGTTTAATAAAGCTCATTAGGGATCTAACTCATATCTATAAATAGTATAATAACATCTAGGTTGCATTCTACTACATTTATAAACAGAGTTCTCATTGATTCAGGAATATAATAAATAAAAGCTTAAACAAATAGTAAATATAATATATAGTAAAAACACCCGCTTCCTGTGATATTTTTCAGTTACTAGACTCCTGTGTTAATTGTCTACACACGATCTTAACACTACCGACATTTGTTCAAGTAAATAAACATCTGTATATGTCTAAGTAAAGAAATGCATGTTAAGTACTATGTAAACTATCTTCGCTGCAAAGACAAGTAATTTTTAAAGTTGATAGTCATGTTCATTGATTTTACAATAAGATAAATCACCTGAAGTCCAAAATATCTCAAAAATTTACTGGATTCAATAATTTTAGTTTACTGTTGTAAAGTTTGCTTGATTTCAAAAATAGTTATTTTTGATGTAAAAATAATATCTGTATAAATATCACCGCATAGTGTATCACATCTTTATTGAACTTTCGTTTTAATGCAGTAATATCTATAGCAATAAAGATCTTCGAGTAGACGAGCACTCGCAATCAGTCTGCAGTACGACAGTAAACAGCCATCACCGGACCCAGACCTCTCATTACTGTTGCCTATGTAATTGTTATGTCTGATCTGCACTGCAAACCACACAACCAACAACTTGCGACTGTTTCTATTGTATTATAATATTACTACATGCTGTACTAAATAAGTGATTATTTATTTCAACATGAACTGGTGAATTAAATACCAGAATTTGTGTATAATAATCATCTCGCGGTGTCTTTCTTCAAAGTAAAGTGTGGAGGTCAACTGGGAAAACTACTCCAGTAAATGTTTTTTTTTCAACTTATGATATTTAGACAGATCCACTCCTTTATATTTTTAAACCATTTCTTTTGCCTTCTATCAGAAGCTTTCCAGGAATTTTATCTTGTAGAACTATTAATATTTATTATTTGACATATCTTCTGTACCAGTACCAAAACCAGTAATAAAACAGAAAAACATTCGTTTAGAGTCCACTAATATTAGCGTCGTCAATACGAGGAATGTAATGTTAACCTAATGTTAAATGATAATTAGAGAAAACTTATGTCTGTGTATATTTTGTATCAATTGTGTTTCAAGCGACTGTATATATATTTTATAACTGCAATTGGCTTAAGAAACTTACGGCCT
Organism: Pachliopta kotzebuea; assembly: GCA_018246255.1. NCBI lineage: Eukaryota > Metazoa > Arthropoda > Insecta > Lepidoptera > Papilionidae > Pachliopta > Pachliopta kotzebuea. The sequence goes on along the minus strand of DWLS01007595.1, from coordinate 7,842 downwards.
TCGAGAAGTATTACGGTATCGGTATTAGACAACAAATAATTGGTGCAATTACCGTTCATTCATCACGAAGGCAACAAATCGCATTGGGGGAGGGAAGAAAGAGGGGGATAAGGTCGGCTAGACGCGTGCCGCTTTGTTCCGACAACGGCCCGAGCATTGTGTAATTGTAACTTACCTTTATCTTATACCTGGCGAGACGTACTTAATAACTTTGAATAACAGCGAGAGATATCTTAAAACGGCATAATAAAAAAACGGTAGTTCGCGTTAGTTCTTTCACGGCTCATTGTTAGTCTAAGTTCTCGTTTGTGGTACCCAGTTGGAGTCACTGGCCCTTTTTCTAAGCTGTTTTGTAATCTATTAGTTAGTTATATTGTATACATTTTGTTCTAGTAAAGAAGGTACGATTTATAGCGCTGTCTTTATAAGTCTCTCCATTATAAACGAGTTATTGTAACTAACTATAAACTTTAGAAATATTTTGATTGAACTGAAAGTTATGCAATATTATTATTTGATCAAAAACTATACTTTTATATTATTTCATACATCACGAGATTAATAATACTTGACAGTAAGTGTTAAGAATTGGTGATTTTTTTAAAGTTTCACATCCTGTTTCACATAAAAACAAGCTATATAATGTTTTCTTACCGAAGCGTGAAAATTACTAGGTAGGTTTTCGCGCAGTGGGCGTAATTACATTTTCAAGAATATCTTTTTCTGACTGATTCCATTAAAACCAATGTTTTGACTACCAGACTACCAAATAAAGAAGTTATAATAGTATTTAGTAATAACAACTACCAACAAGTACAAAATTATATTGATCATTACGTCTGGATAAAAATGATAGGTCAATGTAATAATTTTTTTCAAAAGCAGGCAAACAAGCGAAATATTCACATGATGGAAAGTGATGACTGATACTCATGTACAGTCACAACACCCGAGGGGTTGTTGGCTGCGTTACCGTCAACCTTGAAGGAAGAAGGATTATAGATGAGTTCGAGAGTAAAGGAAACACGAGCAGAACAATAAATATATTTTTAGAAAAGAATTCTTCTCCTTGTTTTTTCATAAAATTATATGGCAATAATTTCATAGAAATATTAGGGATGAAAATAAAAAATTACTGGACACATCTATGCCAGAGCAGGAATTATTTTTGAATCATCATATCATCTTAATGAATACAAAAAGTTACTGAAATATTTCCTTCATTATCTTACACGTAACTGTCGTTCGTGTGGCATGAAACGGTATAAAATATTAATGAACTGAAAAAGGTGTTAAAATTATTATTTGGTTTTTATGTTTATTGCGTTAAAGGTTATATTAACACCTCAAGATATCGTGTGGCGTGCCAGCGGAGTCATCGGCCGCCGCAAACGGAATTAACCGAAGCCGGACGGAAATAGCCGAGTGTCCAGAAAACTTGGCCAGCCTTTTCAGCGAATTCTTAGACGTGATTGTGCGGTCAATGGCGACGGGATTTGTATACGTTCATCGATAAATTTTACTCTGCGTTGTTATAAATATATAGTTTTATTTAGTTTTAATTCAATAAGCAGAAAACTGTGTTATGATAACTTTGATGGTGATATGACCAAACCTCTCCCACAAATATCAATAAATAAAAAACAAAGTTTTTTGCTTGACGGGACCAGCAAGCCGTTCACTTGATGGTAAGAGATACGCTTGTCTTTAACAACGTGGCGCTGGTTAAGATGGTATACACAGCACTACATTATACTCATAGCTTTGAGACAAAGATGTTGTCTCGTTACCCCAGTAATTTCATTATCATACACCACATTCAAATCGGAAGACAGTAATGTCTGCATACTTCTGTATGTCAGCTGCAATAGGATCTGTGGTGGCGCCTACTTGGACGATCTCCAGCAGTGATCTACCACCAGTACATCTTTCTTAAGAACAAGAATATGTTCCAAGCACAGATAACTAAAATTTTAATTTTACTACATATTGGACGAAATATCAACTTATTTATTAAACAAAAGCTTCATTAATAATATTTAAAAATTGTACTGTTTTGATCAGTAAAGCTTTTACATTAAAAATTTAATGGTAAAAGCTTGATCTATTTAGAAAGGTGTTCTCAGTTTTATTACTGAATGTGTTACTACTTTAGTATACAGTTAATGATAAAATGCTGACAAAAAAAATTACCTAACCCCGTATGTAATGAAGATGAGTTATAAGAAATCGATTTCAAGGTTCAGATTGGATCGTTTGTTGATGAGAACGGGAGGCGTCTAGTTGTAGGCCACTGTTTATAAAAAGGAATGAGGCCAGCTTTATAACTAAGAGACGTGTAAAAATAAAATTGTCATTCAAGGTTCAAAAAATATATTTTTTTTAAATTATACCGGAGACATAAAATTATTTTAAAACATAATGATGATATGAAAAAGTTTACGAAAGACCAACCATGGTGGTAGAGGAAAAGTGCTGATATTCCTACTAGTCGGTTAGGAGTAAAACAATATTTGCAAGAAAAAGGCCAATAATTTATTTAAAAGTGATATTTTACAAATAACTAATAACAAAAGAAAATAAATTAAAACTTTTACGAAAGAGCTTATAAACGAAAATTTTTATAATTGTTCAAAAAATGTTTACAGATAACTTTTTACTTCATAAAAGATTTGATTATGATTACGGAATAATAAAGACAGGAAGATGTTAAAATTTATTAAATATTGCAGTTAATACTTAATCCAGTTATGTATTAAGTGGAATGAACTTATAGTAATGTATCAGTAAACTGTTCACACTTACTCTACATATAGTAAACACGTTAGCCGATCTATCTAGAATGTACCGTTATTATATAGATTATGTCACCGCAAAAGGCACAATTTTCTCCGCGACTCTCATATTACCCGTTGAAAGTTGATAAATTCTGCTCTATAACTATTCATTAAAGTTTATATTAACAGGATCGTTAATAATATACATTTATTAACTAAGTTTATATTTATATAATTATAATAAAAATTAACGTTAATATACTACATGGAAAAGTTTGAGATGTTTCTTAACTACAAAAAATCACTATGACATAAAAAACATACAGAAGTTAAATCTATAGGAGATCAAGACCCTCTTGAGATGTTAGCGTAAGAAGAGTAACTGAATAAACCTGTCTTGTTTATACCTATTATAAATTGGATGGTTTTCAGTAATTAGGTTATAAGTAAGAAGAAAGAGCCATGTATGGTGATTAAATTGAATACACCCATACAAACGACCAAATAACAAAAAGAAAATGTAAATATACGATCGCGGAACATGAGATGTTATGCAAACAGATTGGGGGCCCTTGCCGATGCGGTGCCCATACCACACGGGCGTACGTGAAGGGGCCCTGAATAATGCATTAGGCAAGAGCATAAGTCACGGCACAGCACAAATGGATGCCGCATATGTAACGTAAGAAATTGTCGGAAATATTGATCAATTCGTTTTCATGCGAGCAGACGTACAACTTGATCACGCGTGTCGTGACTTGTGTCACCATTAAAGTTTCAAACTATTCAAACTTATTTGTGTAAGTATAAAGTTAAGTTCAACATGGGCATGGTTGATAAATCAAGAAAGCTAAAACCTTTGTATAACTTTTTACCCCTTTTGGTGCTGAAGTAATATATGTAGAAGATAAAAGAGTCGATTCATCGACGGTTCGGCGCTCTAAGGGTTAAATAATTAACAACATTTCGTAATCCATTAACCTCCAGATACCTCTCTAACATTTAAGTTTTATCGACTATTAAAAATGTGTTACGTAGTTAAAAAATTAAAGATATCATCATTTTCATCATAAGCCGATACACGCTCACTGATGGGCATAAGCCTTGAGATCTCACATAACACAGACATATATTAAATAGTTTTTGCAATAAAAAAAAATTACAAATGGCATTACAAATTGCCAATAAAAATCTTATTTCCATCTAATCATCAAACAAAAACTCACGAGAACAACTTCCGATCGATCGGATGCTGTAATATAATTCGCTTTCACGGGTGACGGCGGTCTTGTTCCTTTTCAGTGAAACTTTTACACACCTGTAGATAATTACCAGTCACAGCCGATTGACTAAGGAGATTGTTGCGGCTGACAGACGAATTGTAGAGAAACTGCAAACGCTTCTTTTTTTTTTTAGACAGTTAACGGAAGTTACTCGAACGTCTTAATTAGGAACCGATAAGTATGAAAAAAACTTATGACGCATTTTAAAATCTGTGGAGTGTTGTGTTTGATTTAATGTCTATTATTGAGATTTGATTTACGGCGCTTTTAAATATGGTGACTAGTAAAATAATTTAAACAAGCATTGGACAAGTTTAGAATATACATCCGGTATTAAGTGATATGATTGATAGATTGTTCGGAAGTAGCGATAATATACAGGATATAAATTTAATACTTGTTAGTTTTGAGTGGGTTTTTGTTAAGAGTTTATGTGATGATAATATTTATATAAATACAATAGGCAAAAACAGGTAGTTTTTTATAAACGTGATTGTAACGTCTTTATGTTTAAACTATGGCTTTAATTTTAACGAGTTTTGTTACAGATATAAATGAGTTCTTAGAGAACGGCCTATCGTAAGACATCATTTATTGAGAAAAATAAATGACTTTTCTCTTTTTAGTCTCTATTACCTGATCGCATCTGAGTAAAAGAGACTGATGCGCTAACTTAAATACTCCGAAACTCTTGGTAACTTTTAAACCGGAACAGCTACTCTATATGTACAGGCGATAAATCTGGAATGAAAAGTCTATAGTTCTTCCAGTTAGGGAGTTAGAAAAGGTCAAAGTTAGCATTGTGGAATGGAGGAGAAAGGCAAAAAAGAAAAATTTTAGTAACAAACTTTAACTAACAATTGAACTCATGACCTTAGTGTCCAAAATGTGAAAATTAGCCCCTGGCTTGATTCGGCTTATCCTAATCTTATAAGATCATAGTGTCCCGGCTAATAAGATGCAAGTGGTCGTCTTTCCAGTTGGTTTTCTTTTCAGAGCTGCATAATGTTTGTATTCTCGGATGCTCGCCCGACCTTGGTTAAATGCGAATTTCGGGCGAAAATATGATTTAATTGCCTTTTGCTACTTTTTACTGCAAATACGGAATAGGCTAATGTAAAAGTAGTTAAGCACTGGGCCAGGTCCGAGATCCGCCTGGGCGACTGTTGCCGATCACCGGCACAAATACACGACTAGTATCCACTTCCCACAGCCTCGGTCGTGTGCGCAATTTGCGCGAATCAGCACACCTAATGCTGCCATTCTCAACAGCGTAACTTATTTTGTAATTAAGTAAACGATTTTGTAGGAAGAAACGGTTGCTGCTGAGGAAGGTAGTTTAAGTTTCACTCATTATGTGGGTGATAGACGATTACAATACTATCTCTTGTTTATTATGATAGGGATGGAATGTGACTTCGATTACATTTGGTTTCTAAAATTATTTACGCATGTTCATTTAAATCCTTTATTACTTTTCCTAGATAAGATAATAATAGATTAATAATACAAATTAGGAACACTTAATCTTTACTTATTGTTTACGCGTGAAAAATGTTTAGTTGGATGAAATCTAATATTTCCAAATACATTAAAACTTTGTTACTATTTTGCGTATGTACGTATATTTCAAATATATGCAGTAGTGTGCAATCATTGTTATATTTCCGTCTTTATGGTGATGTCGACTAAGGAAATGACTGTACTAAAATAGTGGTAACTTTCTGCACATCAAGTTGATGAGCGCATGCATTTTGGTGCTGTGTAAATATTTAGTAGTTTATACTACATCGCAATGGGCGAACCTACTTACTATTTAAATTTTTTTTATTATACAGTGTAACCGCTTAAAATTCGTTATGGTTTTAGTAATTGATGTTTTATCGTAAAACTCATGTTAACGTAATAAGAGCGTGTGGTAATGGTAATGTAACGTAATAGATAAATATGGCCTAAACGGCCGTTCAAAAATTGCCATAGCGGTCGGTATTTCACGACCACAAGGCGGGGTATTGGTAAAGTTTTCAACTAGCAATAATCGCACCTCGGATTAACCTCATAGGTTACGATATTGCCTCTGCGCAAAGTTATCAAACAGATTATATGGGGAGATACTTCACATCCTTACAGTCTACAAATAATAACGCAATGTAAGAGGGCTGTGATGACATCTAGTGAAAGATTTTGTTAAGTTTCTTAAAGACTAGGGGCCGACGCCTTTGTTGAAGCAGGATGCAAATTTACATTGTCGTGAATACAATACATAAGTGCAGTAACGTAGTAAAGAAAGTATAAACAATTTAAATAGTAAAATGGAGTTAAGAATTATATAAAACTTGGTTAAAAAGAGATGAGATTATTTCATACAGAATTTTATAATTTACTAATATTTAAAATTATTACTATTAGTACCATTTAAAACCAACATGCACTTGACCAACGCGTTGGATAAAATACCCTGACTCTAATTGTAAGAGGAGTCCCACCAGTGGGGACATAAGCAGAGTGGTTCATGGCATATACAACTTATATAAATGAGTGTACTTATACCAGATAATTAGCAATAATGATTCCACCTTTGTTAGTGTTTTTCAGTCCAGTATTATAGTCATGTTTATATATTAGTATATATACAGATAATATGAAAAATCAGTTCCTCACTATACGAACGTCTATTTAAATGGAGCTTGTCGGAAATGATCAGGGGAAACACTAAGTGATAGTGAACATGTTGCATACGTGTGTAATCGCTTTACTTACGTAATAGTAATAAGTTAGTGCGGTTGTGCAATCCAATATGTAAGTTACTGTGAATTGGGAAATATGTATGTTTATCGTAATAAATAATTAAATAGTAATCTGACGTAACGAGCAGGGCGATCACTTGATGGTGAGTATACTAGGAGAAATGTTATAACGTAATGCAGTGTACGTTCCAGTAGTCGCCTTGAGACGAAATTGTTAACCTCGGTACTCCAGTAATTTTACTAGCGTATACTCTTTAAACCGGGACATAGTAATATCTGACCCCTACTGTTCCAGCGGCAGAAATAGGAGCTGCGGAGGTTCCTACCTATACGGGTTTCGGCCACAGAGACCTACCATCATCATAATTTCAACATACAGTTATCTACCTACCGGACATATGCGTTCGTAAACGATTTCTATCATAGTCTTAGAATAAAAAATAAATAATGGAGCGCCCATGCAAAAGTTTATAACTTTATCTTCGTGTAGTTTGTGTGGAAACAATGAAGAACATTTTCCATACAATCTTATCGAATGAGAACACTTTTAGATTACAAGGCGGTTCTGCAAAATTAATGCACCGGGTTCAAACCTTTCTCCAATCGTGACACAATGCGACTGTATCATAGTATCGCAAGCCTGCAATCGTGTGCATCTTGATTGTAATAGCAAATCGGTGATTGTTTAGTTCTCGAGCCCGGGTGATATTTAACTCACAACATACAGCCTTAGCAACGCAGTCGTTATTCGGATAAATATGTATTATTATGCTATAACACCATTGCTTTGCTCCAGCTGCGAGCAAGCTTTATCATCCATCGTCTCCTTTTCACTTACAAACACAAACGTTAATCTATTGAGAATTAAAAACATCTACGATTTAATTTTTTTTTAGTAATAATCAAATCTTTGCAAATAAGTTAAAATATCTTTATTACATCTTTTTTTTTTTTTTTTTTTTCGGGTGTTGGGGGTGGTTTCGGCCCCCATTTTGGCCGTGAAAGGTTCATCGGCCCCTGCGCGCGCGGAGCCGG
>DWLS01007594.1:0-10596 GCA_018246255.1 Pachliopta kotzebuea | reverse complement strand
TAAACCAAAAAACGGCCCCCCCAAAATTCCCCGGAAAAAAAAACCAATAAAAAAAAAAAAAAAAAAAAAAAAAAAAATAGATCATGATTAATCTTACTTTCAAAGCAAGGAGACACGAGATGCTAGTAGAAATATGTAATAATGCAAGGACAGCAAAATATTTTTTTGGCATTTTTTATAATATCTGGTTAAAATTTAAACAAATTGTGACGAGTTCTATAATTTTTGTATGATTGTGTACGAGACATTACTGCCGAGTGTCAGTGCACTCTCTATTAGAAAACGAGGGCATAACCGCCTGGCGATCTCAATTGCTAATGATCATAAAAATTATTTTCAGTTGACAAGTTGCAAATTAACAGTTTTAATTACAATAAAAATTATTAAATATTTACTTCTGTGTTTAAAATTTTAAAATATACAAGCTTTTAATTACTGTTATGATCATCTTAAAACATCATTTTGATATTGATTTGTTATTGTATTATAATTTTTTTATTTAATTAACAGCAACATAATACAATTTTCTCTATAAAAAATCATTAAAATATTTATGCATGGATTGTAAGTAAAATATTAGTTAAAATTGATAGATGTATTACATAAGTTACTACTATTCACTTTTTATGTCATGGTACTGAAAACTAAGTTAATAAAGAGTCAACTATGTAATGTTTTTGCTTTAGTATATAATAATAACATCACGAACAAATCAGTCAATATCGCATTCAAGGTCTTCATTATTTTTAATCGCTTTGAAACAAAAACATGTGCTGGCCTTGAAGATGAATAACGGTCATTGACTATATAATATACAGGCATCAAGTTTGAAATACACAAAGGTGGGCGATATGGTATACCTACGCTTAGAAATAAGATGTTAATTATGCAGATAATACATATTATGTTACACTGTAAATGACCAAAAGGCTCGACTAACCACTATCGGAATTCCTAACTGTATATTGAGAAAAAGAACATATATAAAGGAACTTATATAAATATTATTGGTCCCAAGAGTTTATTCGACTACAGCTCAACAGATAAGTACTCATAAAATCACAGAGTAAGAAAATAAAAGAGATATGTTATGCTAACATGTTATACATATTTACAACAGCATGATATTCTGAATTATAACAAATTGCCTGTCAAATCCTTCTCTCAAGAGACACCTTAAATAATCACTTTCTCATATGATCAAATCTCGGATAACGGTAATGATGTTAGAGTATAATGATTAAAGTATACGATAATATCGTATTACTACATTAGAGGTATTTTTTTTAACCATGAGTATGATTGACGACTAGGCAGTCTACTAAAGATAATGATAATATACCATTAACAACAAAAAAGTGTTTTTAACTCTATCAACCTTAAAAATTTTAATAGTTTTTGAACTTGCAATAAAGTTAAAGATACTAGAGTTATTAAGTTTTTATAAATCTAAAGACTGTTCTATTAAAATAAAAGCGTGAAATCAAAAATTGCTGTTACGTTTCGTCTATTAATGTAGCAAACTAGATACGAGTTACTAGCATAGAAACAATTTTGCATGAAGAAAATTTTATAGTTATCCTAAAAATATGGTAATACGATAAGGCGTAACAAACTTTAATAATGAATCAGAAGAAAACTATATAAATAGAAATTGAAGTATATCCATTCCAACAAAAAAAACTATAGAAATTTAAACACTAATTAACAGATTCAAAATCTAATCTTTTTTAGTCTTTATTACCTGATTGCATCAGTGTAAAAGAAACTAATCGCGCTATCTTAAATAGTCCGTAATGCTTGTAAGTTTAACACCGGAAGTGGATCCTCTTTCAGAATATAATGAAGTACAGGATATGGAGACAAGAAATCTGAAATAGCTCTTCCGGTTATGGAGATATTATGGGTCAAAACACTGTGAGGAGAAGAATGGAGGGGGGGGGAAAATAAACAATTTCACTGAGAATCGAACGTATGACCTTTATGCACAAAACAAGAAAATTGGCCCATAAGCCATTCCGGCATTTTTACCCTTATAAGGTAATAGATACCTGGAAGGTCATGCTTCGTTTATCATAAAATATAAGTAATGTGTCGAATTCACCTTTTCATCGTATAAAAACAAATTGAACAGCTTTTCTTAATTTTTTTTCAAAATTGATTACTTTACTATAACGGACTATAAAATCGAAATACCTGATACCAGATTAAGCAGTGGTACAAAATTTCTTATTTCACGGCTCGGCCGCAATCACAGTGTAGATTATATTTAGTCCGCGATCATTATCTCTGTCTGTTTACTTTGATGGAGTGATGACATGACGCTTTTAATGCGTAACTATAGTTAAAATTTAACGAGACGATAAATTGTCGAGTTTAAAATTAGAAATTTTACCGATATTTACAACAAAGAGATACAGAACATAATATGAACGACTTTTTTAAATTCGTTATTCATCTTACTAATAGTTATTCCCAAAAAATTATAAACAGATGAGAAAATAAAATTAAAGAGCAAAATTACCTTTTTAAAAATGGTCAACTTTGTGGATAATTTTAACCGGAATTAAAAAAGAAAGCTACAAAAAACATTCTGCTTTCTGCGTAGTGCCCTCTTTAGTGATTCCCCTTATTTATCACTCCCGATGGATTAATAACCTTGAGGAAGGTTATAATCTCATGAACTAGTTCCCAACTTCTTTTAGCGAAGGGGTTTATTAACCCTAGCTTAGATATTATTGATGAGGCGAAGAAGAACGTACATGGCCGACTTAAGGAAGGCAACTTAACCCTGGCGAGCTACAAGCTGTTCCATCTGCTTACTAGTCCAGAAGAAATATCAGAAGGAGAGGCATCAATAATTTCGATGCAAAAATTTATTTCAGTTATCACACGTGACAAACAATTTTTCGTCTATAAAATTAAAACGAACTGTTCACTGATGATGTTTATTTCTGCTAATCATTCAACTGACTGGTACAGTTTATCGGATAACAGACTTGAGGACCTGGAGACCACAGCACAGTATAATCGTTTGGAACTCTAGTACCATTTAAATAATTTTGGGATTTTTTGCCGTTTTTCTATGTGAAGGTCACGACAAGATTTTTTTACTAAAGTATTTATTTACTTCAAGTATTAATTATTAAATAAGCTTAACGTAACACAATGCTTTAATTTTTTTTATGATTTTTGATAACTTTTTTGAAAATTTATGGCAACTACAAAACGAAAACATTAACTACACTTTTGAGTGTTCAAATATACACATACTAATTATTTACCAGCGACAGGAAGTAGAAAAAATTTTATCAGCTATAGTATGGATTGAAATGTGCTTGTTTATACCTAATGTGTAAGGACTTTGCTATGACGTAATACAGTTTATTTATTGTGCGCCGCTGCTTATTACCTGCACACAAAAACTGAGCCTGCAGAAATTAAATGAGGACTCTATTAGAAAATAAATATAAATCGTATTGCACACAAAAAGTACCTGTGTTTAACATGATTTATAGCTTAAATTGGATTAATATATATTTAGCATTTATTATTAACAATTAGGTAAACATTTTATGTCAACATAATTCAGTCAGTAAAATATGGTACACCGATTCTTTATTTATTGAAAATTTGGTAAGAATATTTAAAATTTTGCAGAAATTTTATATGTCTCCATGAAAATTTTTACTCATACTCTTTCGAGAATTATTTACAATTATTTTTTTTAGTATGAAACAACATTTTTTATTATTAAATAACTTCTAATTATTTAAATTATTACTATTAAAAAGTGTAGTAATACTAAAATAAAAAAATCAATATTTGATGGAAAAATGAATTTCAGAATAAGTTATAAATTATAAACAAACAAAAAAGGGCGTTATGAATTAAAATTAAAGAGCTTGAAATATTAGTAACATATTTTATAACATTTTTATTATACGTTTTATTTCTATAACCTTCTCGATTAAAAATAAGATAATATTTTTGTAATACATTAAAGCAGCTTTTATAGACAAAAACATGTAACTAAAATTATCATAACAGGATTCCTCTTAAGGTCCTTCGCAGTGAACCTGTTTATATTTAATTTTGTGCACCCTAAGTAACGATTTTTACTAGCTTATATAACAACTAGATAAATAATTAAAGTCATTTACTCACCTTCGTATATATCCATGTCGAATCTGATCACAAAATCAAAAGTTTTCAAAAACGTTTCTATGACAACGCATGACAGAAGCTCTAGTTGGAATCGTATTGGTTTAATCTGTGTACCAGAAAAAAGATAAAATAATTTATTAATAATTTTAAAGTAATGACATAAGATTGTCGTAGAACGGTGTTATAACGTTATTATTGTAAGACAAAAATTTATCATTATGTAGTTTCCAGGACTTTTAGGTAAAGACATTTTATATGGTACAAGTAAAATAATGATTCATAATAATAATAAAAAAATTGTTGCAATTAAGTTTCGAATTTATAACACGATAAATGATATTGTAAGTCCAGGCGTTCGGAAAAATATATGTAGTGCCAGAATAGTAAACTCAGGGATTAAAATCATTTGATAAAGCCTTTTGTCCTTCAAGAGTATATACTAAATAATGTAGAATGAGGGTTTTGTCATAAAAAAAATAAAATATAACAATTACTTCAAAAAATTTAATGATTCATTTAGCAGTTTCTTTTATTCTAGTATTATAATAAAATGACAACACAATTTTAAAGCCTAGTGATGCACAACAGCGACTACAGTCATAAATTCCGTTTCGAATTTTGTTTAGTATTAAAAAACAAAAGTTAGGCAAAAAAATTCTCAATCATTATTAAAAACTATACTTTTATTTTTTTTCTCTATGTTGTACGTTAAATGTAATATTAAAAATACTAATTTATTACTTGAAATTTAAAAGAGGTTTAAACAAAGTTAAGTCTTGTGGGATTAAAATTTAACCTTTGTGACTAAATAATATTTTATAATCCCAGTTACCTATTTCAATTACATTTTTATAGATATAATATGAATGAAAGATGATTGGAGTGACTTCGAATTTTGTTAATAAAATATATTTTTTCTAGTAATGACAACTCTAGGCCGCCGCGTTGAACAGATTGACGTATCGTTAAACAGAGTGCAAGTCTGACTAATAAATATTAACCAAGAATTACATTTTTTTCACAACAAGAAAACACAGGCCCTTTGACAAACGCATATATATACATATACATTGGCCCCAATAATTTATAAGTTCTTTGGAAACTGTTAAAATGGGACTGACAATATCGAGTGTTTTTACAAGACTTTTCGGCAAGAAACAAATGCGTATTTTAATGGGTGAGTCGATGACAGCTCATAAATTCAAGATTACTTAGATATTTAACAAATTCTGTTGTAATAAGTTATACTACATTAAAATGTTAATTAACATTGTTTACAATTTCTCCTTACAGTTGGTTTAGATGCCGCTGGAAAAACTACGATACTTTACAAGTTAAAGCTTGGCGAGATTGTTACCACGATACCTACGATTGGCTTCAATGTAGAAACAGTAGAATATAAAAACATCAGTTTCACGGTTTGGGACGTCGGCGGTCAAGATAAAATTAGACCTCTATGGCGCCATTATTACCAAAACACTCAAGGACTGATATTTGTAGTAGATTCAAGTGACACCAAGAGAATTGTAGAAGCTGAAAATGAACTCGCTAATATGGTTTGTTATGTTACAAATACATTTCCATTATAAAATTGTTTTAATATGTACCTAAAATTTAATTTTACAGTTAAAAGAGGATGAATTGAAAGATGCCGTTATTTTGGTGTTTGCTAACAAGCAAGATATGCCTAATGCAATGACGGCAGCTGAATTAACTAATGCACTTAACTTAAATAATCTTAGAAATCGTCGTGTAAGTATAAATTGCATGTTTTATTAACTATGTTTAAATATTCTATAATTGAGGTTAATGTTATTTTTCACAGTGGTATATTCAGGCTACATGTGCAACACAAGGACAAGGTCTTTATGAAGGTTTGGACTGGCTTTCCAATGAACTAGCGAAGAAGTGAGATCATTCACAGTCAGTCTGTGGGAACCAATATATAAATAACATTCCCAAAATGGCTGAACATTGTTCTATAGTGATGCAGTTCTAATAATATGACTGCAAAAGACTAAAGTAAAATATTTCATTCATTATATATTTACATGTTTATTGGGCTTTTTCCACAAAATATTGTACCATTGCTATAATTCTTTCACATAAATATTTCTTTTCATATTTACTTTTCAATAATCTAGTTTGTCCATGATTTTAATACAAGGTATTTTAAATAATTCCTGTACTGGATATTTAAAATTTTTATGTTATGCATGGTAGCTATTAAATAAAGTACATTATAATGTCAAACTTTAAATAAAAATATTAATCTGTTAAACTATCAGAAAGTTCAATTAATAAACTTGTATTCCTTATCTCATAATTATTTTTGTTATTAAACTTCATGGGTTGTGTTGATTTTGTAAATGGTAATAATGTGGAAATATGTCCTAAACATTTTATTTATTTAAGTGTAATTTTGCAAGTATACTTTCATTAATTTTAGTGGTTTTAAAAGTTTCTAAAAAAGTATTTTAATCCAATATTTAACTATAGGCCCATTTTCAGAATTTATGTGAAGATTATGGGAACAAGATGTAGATTGATTTTTTTCAATTATTCATGTATCTTTCTATATTGTGCAGACTGTATTAGGGTTAACTGTTGAATACACTTATTGAAATATATATTTAATATCGGTTTACTAATGTTTTTTACATTGAATTAATTAACAAATAAAATTTCTGTTATATTGTAATAAAACCATTAACTACTGATACTAAAGCACCTCTGAGGGTTTGTTTTCAGGATTTACTTGGATATTAAAATTTATGTGCAACCTATGTAATGAATATTATATATAATTACAAACCAGAATGACTACAATAACTCATATTTTTTTGTTGAAAAAAAATCTTGGTATCCAATACCATAATATGCAATGTTTTAGTTTATGACATGATAAAATCAGTTAATTGACAAACAATGACTATTGATTGCCAGAAATGTATAAGAAAATATTTCTCAATTTATTTGGCTTTGAATAGTCTTAATTTTTTATATCAATTATAACAAGCACAAGTTAAAACCTAGCTCCTAACTGTTCCGAAATAAATGTATATATAATGTAAAGTCCTTTTTGCCAAAAAGTTATAATTTATTTGTATGTTGTGATATACGTTTTCTGCTTTCAAACCTCCTCATACATATATTCGAGAAGAATTTTGGTGGCAAATAAAATGTTAGGTGTATATAAACATACAATGTTTTATTTATTACATATATATCTTAATGATGGACTAATGATGATTACGAGATCTCAATAGTTTAATATTTATTGAAATCTTTTTAAATTATATCTATTGATGACTCCAATGAGGTTTCCTTTTTTCTATAAAACTTTTAATGCCCTCTTGTCCATCATTCATATTAATATTTTTTACCATTATTTCTTCCCCTAATTTATAAGCATCCAATAAGTCAACATCAATTTGGTTGTAAAAGAAATGTTTTCCTAACGTAATTACTGAGCGGCTCTTTAGCTTTATACAGTCAATAATTTTCATTACTTCTTCATCAAGATTTTTAACAGGCACCACCTTTGTTACAAGACCATATTCATAGGCTTCTCTAGCCGAAATAGGTTGACCTGAAATATTATAAAACCATAAGAACTTTATAAATGTTCAGTAAATATATAATTTAATAAATGATTCTGATATATACCTGTTAGTAACATGTACATTGCTTTCGATTTTGGTACTGATCTTCCAATAGCGATTCCTGGTGTTGAGCAAAATATTCCAAAATTGGCACTGTTGAGATAAATAAAAGGGATTGAGAGTATAATTGTGGCAAATATATAATTAGTTTATTATAATAGATCTAATTAAATTTACCCAGGTGTAGAAAATTTGCTTGTGTCAGAACATACCAGCATGTCACACGAAGCTACTAGTTGGCATCCAGCAGCAGTTGCAAAACCATTAACCTATAAAATTATATTTACATTTATATTTTAGTTTTTCACACAGAAATTCTTGTGTTGTCTATGAATATATATATTTATATATATATGTTTAATCCTGAACTTCATCAACATTGTAGATAAGTGGTCCCAGCTCTCTTCTTGTGAGAGAGTGCTAAAGTCTTAAAGTCCTAGCAAGGGAATTGTTAAGAGGGTATTTATTTTGAGAAATTATATAATGAAACACTGCCTATTCTAGTCACACAAGGATTATGTTTTTTGTTCCTTGAGTCTATAAGCGGGATGTTCATTTCTTGTTACCCCATTAATTAAATTAGCCTTCCTGCCCTTCAAACGGAAATACAATAATTTTTTAATATTATTGCTTGGTGTCAGAAATGAGTTGCTCTGTCAGATAATGTACCATCTACCAATAATCACGTGAGAAATATTGACAAATCATTATATAATACAATAATATTATATACCTTAGCTATAACCGGTACAGGACTTTCAATTATTGATTTCATTAGTTCTGTAGCCTTTTTAAACACAAGCTTGTGCTGGTCTATACTGTCACCACCATGCTGTAACCAAAAACCAAACAAACTATCATTATTAATATTTTTTTAGAATATTTTAAAGTGGTATATTTTTTTTGGTCAATGGGATTGCACATTAATTTCAACATATGTTAAGTGATAATGTTATGTAAATGACCTCACCCAGAACACTTACATTTGTACAAGTGCAACAGGAATGATATTGTAAAAAAAGATTTACAATATAATATCCTATAAATATTCTGTACACATTTAATATGATATACTTTCTTTGTAATACTGAAGCATCTGGTTTGATTCTGTGGCAATATTGTGAGTCGATTGCAGGGTTTATTTGTATCTATGTGTTTGGCTACTAAGTTTATATTGTAAATGTGCCGACATAATAGCATTTCCGTAATTCACTCTTATAATATATGATCCTTTACTATTAATGAATAATTTTATTGTCAAGTGATATCCTATGGTAGAATAAAAAATTATAAAACAAAAAAACTACAGATTTTTCAAATATATTTATCAATTTTTTTAAGATGTTTTAGTAATACCAACATGTCATAATTTACTTACTAATTCTTTCAAATTATGTCCTGCAGAAAAAACATTACCCTTTGCTGATAGTACAATAGCCCTCAGTGATGTATCTTCTTTGTTAGCATTAATGGCATCTATTAAGTCGTCCATCATGTTTAAAGATAATGAGTTTCTGAATATCACAATTTTTTTTTAAAATCATACCTTTACGTAAATTAAAAAAAAAGAAAGTACTAACTTTGTTTTTTCATGGTTTAAAGTAATCTCTCGTGTTCCATTTCTTTCAGTACTTATAACATAATTGTGAGATTTACGTACTAGTATAGTTAAAGGTTTAACAATTTTTTTCTGTAAAAGGAAACAGTTATCCATTTCTAAATGTTTTTAATATTTTTAACTTATCAATATTACAATTTCATTAAAACTTCTTAAAGAGGTTATATACCTGAAATCTTAAAAAAATCATTTCCCGTGTTCACTTTTTACAAGGTATACTTTAATATAAAGAAATATAATAATCTTATTGACAAGATGATACAAATTAATTCCAAAATGTGATATTTACTTCTTATTATTGTAAACAACAGTGCAACCAACTGACATGAATGGAGTTGCCACAAGAAAAAAAATCACATATAATAAATATATAGAAACATCAAGTTAATTTAAGACTGATTTAGTTTCTTTTAAATGAACCGCCTTCGGAAGTGTCAGATTCTGAAAAATCGTCGTCCATGTATTCAGCTCGTTCATCCTCTGCTGTTATTAAGTTAATAACGGCACTGAAAATCATGAGTTTAAATTACTTATTGATTCTTTTTATAGTAAATCATAAAATGTATAGTGGACAAATGCGTATGTAGCATTCTTTCCCGGTCAATCTCGTCTACGGAAAAAAGTAAGGGTAAGGTAAATTAAAAAAAATAATTTTATTATAAACAAAATATTGTGTAACAGTTTTAAAATTTTATTTTAACGGAAGTCTACCAGCAGCAAACTGCTGGAAAATCTCTGGGCAAGGAGTACTACCTAAGCACTTATTTTTCCTAGCAAACAGGAGTGCGCAAACATTACTATTTACCAGTTTGCAGGGTGCTGCAACAAGTGAAATTACTGAGGTAAGGAGACATAACTTTTTATATTACTTACTCAAGACAATGAGCATGGTGTGCTGCTATATCTCATCCTAACTTGCACCACTAGTTATGGGCAAGTTAATAATTTACTTTTGGGGACAATTAAAGAACAGCTTGCTCATCTCTTTGTCAAATATAAGAAAAGCTTATTATATGATGCTTACATGTGTTACATGAGGAAACCTGTTCCCTGTTATTTCAAGTCTGCCCACATCATCTCAGCCTATTGCAGTCCACTGCTGAACGTAGGCCTCTCCAATAGATTTCCAGCGCGACCGGTCCATTG